>WBOK01000416.1:0-54382 GCA_009289805.1 Alternaria gansuensis | reverse complement strand
CAAAAATCGCGACTTTGTTTTGTGTGGCTGCTTTGGTTGGGTGGCCGAAAAGTATATGTGGCCGAAAAGTATATGGCCGAGCTTAAGTTACTTCTAGAAATAGGAGAGCTGTGTATAGATAGTAATACTATTGTTGTTTATTTACATCTAAGAATAGGCACTAAACGCCGCAACTGCAACACTACTAGGATAGCAACAGAACAACAGAAATTGCGGTTAGCGGTAAATAGTTATTAGTTAAGATAGTTAGTTAGAGGGATATTGCGCATCTTTGTTTCTATCTAAACATACAACACACTAATTTCGTGCTAGCAATGCTAAACAAGGGGGCGTGAGCCTGGATACCTGTTATTAGCAATAAATAATTTTTTACCAAAAAGGTGTCTAGAAAATGTGCGGTCATATCAAAAGGTTGTCTCAAAAGGCCGAAGCCGCTTTATTCGATATAACCCCATATTCGAAAGCTTATAGAAAGGGATAGAACTAGCCATGGTGTCTCGGTGTTACTTATGACGACGACGGCCAATTTGTTAGGCAATTGCCATAATTAACGACAGGGACAGACTACCCGTATATAGATAGGGGGAATAAACCTACGTTAAAAATATATATGTTGTTACGTGTAGTCCTGTTACGTGCAGTCCTACTACGTGCGGTCTTGTTACGTGCTATACTGTATTTAACATAAATCTTACATTATATTACGTATAGCGTTATGTGCAGTGTTATTTATGTAACCTTTAAGTAACTGACATAAATAACAGAAGCTGACATAAATAACGCAGCCGGCGTTTGGTGCCTATTCTCGGATGTGAATAAACGACAACAGCATCACTATCCATGCACGGCTCTCCCATCCCCAGAGGCGACTCACAAAATCCTCCTGCTCGTCAGTTTGTTCTAGCTGCTTAATAGCTGTTTTAACACGCTTTTACTCCTTACAAAGCTACTCCTAAGTCTCTTTACTAAGGTTGTATTTACGC
This sequence comes from Alternaria gansuensis, assembly GCA_009289805.1. Classification (NCBI taxonomy): domain Eukaryota; kingdom Fungi; phylum Ascomycota; class Dothideomycetes; order Pleosporales; family Pleosporaceae; genus Alternaria; species Alternaria gansuensis. The sequence goes on along the minus strand of WBOK01000416.1, from coordinate 53,399 downwards.
AAGAGGAGATTGCTAAAGTAATACACCTTTACTACACCTAGACTATTAACATGCGCAGTGTATATAGTGTACTAGCTAAACTAGCCTTTAATAGTCTTTATTGTAACTTTAACATCTATAATACTAGACGCATTAAAAATGTCTTAACTACATTTATATTCTAACTTCTGCAGTAACTTAACTACTATAGAGACTATTGCCACTAGCTCCTTTTTAACTAATAGAGGTAGCTGCTTAACAACAGTAAACGCTAGCTTTATAATCTACTACTATAGCTTTTAGTATAGTAACTTAGTAAGGTCTAACTTTACTTAATATAAGCTATTAACGTGTTTCCTAGGTTGGTGGCTAACCTAGTATGTCACGGATGGTTGCGTGCTGGCTGGATCCGCTAAACTCGCTTATCGTTAGCTTGCCCACCTGCAATTGTGCTTATAAGGGGCTCCTTATCTATAAGGATACTAGCAAGTATTATTGCTTAAGATATACACACGTTATTATTCTAGAGCTATCTCTTACTATCTTCTGTAGTGTAAAGCAAGTACTATTGCCTAAAGCTACCTTTTACAGAATAATACCTTGTAAAAAAGGCTAATAGTCTAGAAATAGCTCCCTTAACATAATCTAATACTTAAAGTAATTAAAAAAGCTAAAGCTCTACTATATTTAAACTCTTTAATCCCTCTTAAACTCTATTAAAGCCCGCTACACCTAAGAAGCCTAGAAAGTATACTTAAAGTAAACTTATAATACTTAAAGAGCGTATTAATACTATAAAAAAGTAATAAAATAAACTTTAATCTTTATAATAATTATAAAAGTTAAAAGAAAAAGTAGTACAACTAAAAAAAGTTAAATAAAAAAGAATTTTAAGTATATTAATACTATTAACTATATTATCTTGCGCGTAGAATATACTTAAAGTAATACTTACTATATATATATAACGTGCGCTAAAACTTAAAAACTTAGCTAAATACTAAAGTAAAACTTTTAAAAAATATTATAAGTTTACTTATTTTTGTAAAGTAGTGTTTTAGCTACTACTATAAAGGCTTTAGTATACTTACTATAAGTATTTTTTTAAAGTAAAGAAAGAAGTGCTAACTTAAAACTACTTTAAGTAATATATACTTAACTTGCTTTTAGACCTTATTAACTATAGCTTTAAAGTAGCAACTACGCATATATACACTATATAGTGAAATAACTAAACTATTTAATTATTTATTACTTGTTTTAATATTCTTAAAAATTAACTTTTAATATATACTAAAGTATAAAAAGTTTAGTACTTTTTTGCAAAACTAAAGCTTAAACTATAGTATATAATTACTTACTACTAATAAATTTTTATAATTAAAGAAAATTTTATTACACTTAAATTTACACTTAAATAGAATGTACGCAAAGCACTTATTCTATATAACATACTTTATTAGAGTATTTATACAAAAAAAAAATATACTTCTTTATAGCTACTATACTAAACGCACCTAAAAAGCATAAAAAAAATAGCAATATTATATACTTTAAGTACTAAAAAAAATACTACGCTAATAAGTGCTAAATTAGTAACCTTAATAAAGTCTTAGTTAATATAAACTGAATAAAAAAAAGTTAAGCTTTACTATAAACTTAAAGTTAGTAAGGTATGTACTAATAAATATTTTACTAAAAATACAGCGTAAGTATTACATACGTTTAGTAACTAAAGTAAAAGAAAAACTTTAAGTTATTTTAAATCTATAAGTAGATATTAGCCTTATTAGTTAAAAAATAGCTATAGAAATAAATTTAAAACTTATTTAGGATGTAGAACTTCCTTGCTTAAGTTAAATTAGACTCTAAAAGTAGAATATATATATAGTATATAAGCTCTAGCTATGCTTAACAAATAATAATAGCGTAAAGCGTATTACAAACGTTACTGCGTATAAAGTAAATAAAAAGAAAGTACTACTACTACTTAGCAACCTCTTCTTAAGCTAGAAAGGTATTTATATTAACTATAGAAAGTAGATGTAGTATTAAAGATAAACAAAAGCAAATATTAACTTAGTAGCTACTAAAGTATTTTTAAAGAATATAAGACTTATAAATTTAAAAGCTTACTTCTTAAAAATACTTTAAAGTAATAGCGTAAGTATTAAGCCTAAAGTATATATGCTGAATGTATTTATAGTATAAGTATAGCGTATACTTAATATGTTGCAAGATTACGCTAATATTTTTAATAATAAAGCTACTAAAACTTTTTTATAACTAAAAAGCTTAGATTACGTAATTTTTATTTAACAAAAAAAGAACTTTCTTATAAGTCTCTTTATACTTTCTTTTTTTATAAGCTTTAAGTACTTTGTAAATATATTAAAAAAGCACTATAAAAGAAATAAATTTGCTATAGAACTAGCTCTACAGGCGCTTTAATACTATTTATACGAAAAAAAATTTATAATTTACTACTATAGCTTCTAGTATAGTAACTTAGTAAGGTCTAACTTTACTTAATATAAGCTATTAGTTTTTATATTAAAGAGAGAGAAAAATAGTTTAAGCATTGTATTATCTGTATACAAGTTATTTGTATGTAGTACTATATAGTATAGAAAATCCTAAAAGTAAGAAGCAGTAAGCAAAAAGCTTTTATAAAGAAGTATTACAGGCTTCTACTACAGTAACGTATATATCTTTACCCTCCTTCTTTATCTCTATCGCCTTGTTGCTAGCTATAAGCTAGCAATTACTATTAAACACGTTTTAATTAGTGTTGTTTTTTAGTACTTTTAGCAAATTTTTTTAACTTTAATTTTTGCTTAGTAGTTCAAGCTTTTCTGCTCTAAGCGCTTAGCGCGTAGACTTTATCTACTTACTGTTTAAATCCTATTAACTACACATAATTCTTTTTTAACTTTTGCAACTAATTAGTAGAGGGTAGCTGCTTTTTACTTTTTTTAGAAACTCCATTTTAACTACAACAACAACCACCACCTTTAATACCTTAAAAATAAAAATAAATACTAAAAAAAATAAAATCTTTTGCCTTTGCATAAATTATTAGGGCCTTAACACTATTATAATAAAAGACTGTTGCCCGCTTCCTCTAATTAGAGAGACACTAGACTGCTTTTTAGGCGTACGCTACTACACAACATTAAATCTTAAAAACGCCTACTATTATTTAAGAATTAAGGTAGAAAATAAGTAGAAGTCTACTTTTAAAACATAATATAGACATTTTAAATATCTTATTATACTTTTTAAGCTTACAAACGCCCTAGTAAGTTTCTAAGCTTATATTAATAAAGCTTTAAAAGAGCACTTAGATTATATATACGTAGTGTATCTAGATAATATCTTTATCTACACTTATAATAACAACATTGCGCTACACTAGCGTGTAGTACGCCCTATACTCAATTTTTATAAAAAGTAAGGTTATATATAAATTTTAAAAAGTGCATATTTACTTTAAACAAAGTTTATTTTTTAAACTTTATTATTATAAGAAGCAGCATTTGCGTAGATCTAGCGCGTGTTACTACTATTAAATAATAGCTTACACCTACTAGTATTAAGAAGCTATAGTCCTTTTTAGAATTTGTAAACTTTTATTAGTATTTTATTAAAAACTATACTATAAAAACAGCACCTCTCACAAATATCTTAAAAGAAAAATAAGTATTCTACTAAAACAAAAATATACATGCTACTTTAATAAGGCTAAAGTAACACTTTATATATACGCTTATCTTACGCTACTTTAAAAATATATATATAATTTGTGTTAAGATAAATACTTTAACTTTTACTATTTTAGGTATATTATCCTAACTCTTTAAGAATAAAAAGTAGTATTTTATTATATTTTACTTATAAAAACTATAAAACGCTAAGCTAAACTATAAAGTGTATAACTTTAAACTTTTAGCTATTATATAGAGTTTTAAGAAATAGCAGTACTACTTAAAAAGTGCTTAACACACTATTTAGGTGTTAATAAATTATAATAACTTACGTTCTTTACGCGCTGTATAGAAGCTAAACTAGTGTTAAGCACGCTAGGCTCTATATTTAAGAGCTTTTAATTTTTAAGTTAAATACTGCTTAAGGCATACAAACTCTATAAATAAACTATTAAAAAAAGTAAATTATAAATAAAAAAACTTATCATTAACTTAACTATTGCCTACACTAAAGAATAAACTTTTAGTAAGAGTAAAGCATAGTAAAATACAAAGTTTTACAACTTAGTATAGCTAAAAAGGTATATATAAAACGCATATAGCTAATATTTATAAAATAAAAAGTATTGAAACTACTAGTACTATAAAGTACATACTATGCGTACTAGGCTCTCTAGCTAGAGTATTAGTTAGTAGTAAACTTGCAACAGTAAAGTTAGAAGCTTTAATAAATAAACTACGCTAGTTATATAAAAGAACGCCTTTGCTTTATAGTAAGTTATAGACTTTAAGCAAGCAGCCTACACTTAAAATAATAGCAGCACGCAAGTATAGCGCATTAACAATAAAAAAGTTCTAAAATATAAAAATACAATTTATGTTTTACTAGAATAAGCTATTAGGCAAAAGATTCTATTATAAAATTTTAACACGTGTATAGCAGGTTATTTTAGTGTACATAAGACTTATAAGCTTATTAGTAGGCTATATTACTAGCTAAAGCTAGGCTATAATGTTTAAGACTACGTAAAGACTTATATAGTATACTAAAAAAGCAAGGCTCTAAGACACAGCAAATATAGTTAGTTATTACTATTACTAGTTTTTAATAAAATATTTAAAAAAGTAGGCCTTAATTTAATTACAAGGCTACTACTAGCAAAAAATTAAAGTTTAAGTTATATATTTAATACAATTCTTGTAATTATTAACTACTTTTTAAAGATAGTAGTTTATATACTTATATTAAAAATGTAAAATTCAAAACAATTTGGAGAATTCTATTTTAAATATATTATTTTAAAATATAGAATTTAAAAAGGCATTTTATCTAATTACAGTTTCACTTTTATATTTATATTTTAAACAATAATATGCTACTAATTATAAGTAAAGCGTAGGCTAAGCATAGCTTTCTACCTACAAATAAATAGGTAAACTAAATACTAAAACTAAATAATAAAATAATACCTAAAAGCGTTTACTTTAAAGAAACAAAATAATTAAGTATTACTTCTACTAACTATATAATTTGTATATAACAACTCTATCTATAAATTAATAAAGACAATACCTTTTTACGTAGTATATAGCAAGTATCTATTACTTATATTACGTTTTAAGGATAGTAGGCTAGAAAAAAAAGTACTGAACGCTGTAAATAGAGTGCAGCGTATGCATAGTGCACGTATAATAGTAAAAAAACACCTTTTAATAGTATAAAAATACTAATACTAATACTATAATAAAAAATACAAACTAAAAATTTTTTACTAAAAAAACTTAGTTTACTTTAGTATAAAGAATATTAGCTTAACTTACCAACTTAGCAAAAAGCTTTTTAGTAAGTTTATAGAACTATTCTAAGTACAAAAAGTAGTTAAAACATAAGCTTACTAACTATAACTACTACCTTACTATAATATTTATTATGTCTTCTATATTTTTTTACTAAAATAATAGAAATTGCGTAGTAGTTAAGAAGATAATACTTAAGTACTAGAAATTAGCTTTAAAAGTAAAGAGATCTAAGAAGTAAAAAAGATATTAGAAAAATAAATTAAAAATAGCTAGCTAGAGTATTAGCCATAATAAAAAGGTTATAACAAATTATAAAATACTTAGACTTTAGTATTATAGTTTAAGAATATAAAAAACTAATTAAGAAGTATAAGCATAAACAAAAATTATTACGTTCTAAATGCACTAAAAGAGTATACTAAACACTATTACTACGCCCCTAGGGCGCAAAATTAAGTATCTAAAAAACAAAACTATAAGTACAAAAACTATTTACTTTTACTTATTATTAAGAATTTTTTTACTACTACCACTAATCTTCTTACTACTACTACTAATTTTATTATTACTACTACTTCTAGCACTACTATTATGCGTGCTACCTGCGCCTAGACTATGCCTAAGAAGCAGCATATTGTTATTGACTAAGCTTTTATTATTATTTTTATTATTACTAGTAGAACTAGCAATTTAAGCTACATAACTAGTAATTAATTTAAAAGTAGCTGCTATATAGCGCTGCTCTACTAAAATTAAGCTTAAGTAATAAAGTAAAGTTATTAGTACTTAAGTAAGAACTTTCAAAGAAGTACTAGTATATATAGTAATATAGTAGTAGTTAAAAAGCTTAAAGTTAAATTAGCGCTAGCAGCGCGTAAGCTTAACGCTAGTAGTAATAATAGTAGAGTTAGTCTTTAAAGTATTAGTATTATTAACTACAGTATTAAAATAAAAGTAAAGTTAATATAAATAATTTAAATGCTTATTAAGCGCCTTAAGAACTTATTTAGATTAGCTAAAGCGTAGTTAATAAAATAAAAAACTTACTTTAGTATAACTACTATAGTTACTTTTAGCATAATAGTTATAATAATAATACTTAGTTTTTTTATAAATTTTCTTACTTAGTAATATTTTATGCGTAATATAGGCAAGTTGTATATAAAGTAATAAAATTAATAGCTTTTTTAAGTACGCTAAACTTATATAGCTAAGTATTTTATAAGTAAAATTTTTTAATATACTTAAAATTTAAATAGTATACTATAGTAAAAATTAAAGCTTAGTATTAAAGTATATAATAAGTGCGCTAATATTGCGTATTAAGTATATTAAGCAAGACAAGGACTATAAAAAATATACTAAAAATATTTTTTATTACTATAGTAAATATTACTTTGTATAAACTACTTATAATAATTATATACTCTTACTTTTACCTTTCAAAACTTTTAAGAAATAAATAAATAAAATTTAAAAGTTACTATAATAACGCTATAGAACTTAAACTGTAGAGCTTACTATATATTTAACTTATAAGTAATATACGTTTTAAGCACATATAATTTGCGTATAAAATATGCTCCTTGCTAAGCTATCCTAATATATAATTTTAGAAGTTTTAAGTTAAGGCTATTAGGACGCTAGACTCAAGGGGGAGGCTCTGTTACAGATAGTTGCGTGCTAGCTAGATCCGCTAAACTTGCTTATTATTAGCTTGCCTACCTACAATTATGCTTATAAGAGGCTCCTTACCTACAAGAATACTAGCAGGTATTATTGCTTAAAATATACACACGTTATTATTCTAGAGCTATCTCTTACTATCTTCTATAATGTGAAGCAAGTACTATTGCCTAAAGCCACCCCTTACAATGTAGCTAAGCGAACACTAAGCGCGACACCTGCGCTTCAACTTTGCACATTACGAACACAATATATTAAAAAAATATAGTAAGCTAATCTATTCTTTAGACTCGTTGCTATTCTTAAGATTCTTTATTTCTACCTTACAAGTGCAGAAGTTGTGTTCTTTCTTACTACAACGTCCGCAGTACGTTATACTATGCACTTTACATATAAGTTCTTTGCTAGCATTATAACTACTACTATTCTTCTTAGCAATAAAGTTACTTACTTCCTTTACTATTAAAGTCTCCTCTATTTATATATACTTTTATTTTCTTAACTAACACTTTATAAGTTTATTAATTATGCTTTATATGCGCGTTTATTTTTTTTATAATAATACTATATTATATATTATTTGCTATACGCCTTTACTTAGCTAGTAAATTTTTTTATCTAATAAGCTCATAAAAAACTTATAATAGTTTTAGATTTTTTGTTAAATAAGTATAGCCTACGCCTTAATCTTACGCATATTGCGTAGTGTCTACGCCTTCTGTATACTTTATTTTAGTAGTAATAGTGCTAGAGTCTACAACTTTATATTAAGCTTTAATAAAATAGCTTATAAGTTATATAGAACTAGCCTAGCACTTTTAAAGCCTACTTTAATTGTTACGGATAGTAGCGTGTTAGCTGGATTTGCTAAACTTGAATAATACCTCCTCCTACAGGCTAATAGTCTAGAGATAGCTCCCTTAACGCAATCTAACACTTAAAGCAATTAGAGAAGCTAAAGCCCTACTGTATCTAAACTCTCTAATCCTCTTTAAACCCTATTAAGGCCCGCTACACCTAAGAAGCCTAAAAAGCGCACCTAAAGCGCACCTGTAATGCTTAAGGAGCGTATTAACGCTGTAGAAAAGTAACGCAATAAACTTTAATTCTTGCAATAATTACAGGAGTTAGAAGAAAAAGTAGCATAACTAGAAGAAGTTAAACAAGAAGGAATCCTAAATATACTAATACTACTAACTATATTATCCTGCGCGCAGAATGCACCTAAAGCAACACTTACTACGTATACGCGACGCGCGTTAAAACTTAAAAACCTAGCTAAATACTAAGGCAAAACTCTTAAGGAATATTGTAAGTTTACCTATTCTTATAAAGTAGCGTTTTAGCTACTACTATAAGAATTTAAAAAGAATAACAATAAAGTAATTTAAGCAATGTAGTATATTAAAGCAGACTCTTAAGAGCTTTAGTATACTTACTATAAGCGTTCTTTTAAAGTAAAAGAAGAAGTGCTAACTTAAAACTACTTTAAGCAATATATACTTAACTTACTTTTAGACCTTATTAACTACAGCCTTAAAGCAGTAACTACGTATACGCACGCTATATAGCAAAAAGACTAGACTATTTAATTATTTATAACTTATCTTAATGTTCTTAAAAATTAACTCCTAATATATACTAAGGCACAAAAAGTCTAGCACTTATTTACAAAACTAAGGCCTAAACTATAGCACGTAATTACTAACTACTATTAAATTCCTATAACTAGAGAAGACTTTATTACGCTTAGCTCTATACTTAAATAAAATTTGCGCAGAGCACTTATTACGTATAATTTGCCCTACTAAAGCACTTTTATAAAGAAAGAAAAAAATACTTTTTTCTAGCTACTACACTAAACGCACCTAAGAAGCATAAAAATAGCAATAATGTTATATGCTTTAAGTGCTAGAAAAAAGAACACTACGCTAATAAGTGCTAAAGCAGCAACCTTAACAAGGCCCTAGTTAATATAAACTAAATAGAAAAAGGTTAAGCTTTACTATAAACTTAGAGTTAGTAAAGCGCGTGCTAATAGATATTCTACTAAAGATACAGCGCGCGTGTTACGCACGTTTAGTAACTAAAGTAAAAAAAAAACTTTAAGTTATTTTAGACCTACAAGTAGATGTTTGCCTTATTAGTTAAAAAACAGCTGTAGAGATAGATCTAAAACCTATTTAGAATGTAGAACTTCTTTGTTTAAGTTAAATTAGACCTTAAAAGTAGAATATATACGCAGCATACAAGCTCTAGCTACGCTTAATAAACAATAATAGTATAAAGCGCATTATAAAAGTTACTGCGTACAGAGTAGATAAAAAGGGCGCACTACTACTACTTAGCAATCTCTTCTTAAGTTAAGAAGGTATTTATATTAACTGCAGAAGCTAAAAGTAGCGTTAAAAATATACAAAGGCAAATATTAACTTAGTAGCTACTAAAGTATTTTTAAAGAATGCAAAACTTACAAATTTAAAAACTTACTTTCTAGAAGTACTTTAAAGTAATAGCATAAGTATTAAGCCTAAAGTACACGTGCTAAACGTATCTATAGTATAAGTATAGCGTATACCTAATGCGTTACAAAATTATACTAATGTCTTTAATAATAAAGCTACTAAAACTCTCTTACAGCTAAAAAGCTTAAATTACGTAATCTCTATTTAATAAGGCAAAAAACTCTCTTATAGGCCTCTTTATACTTTCTTTTTTTGTAAGCTTTAAGTGCTCTGCAAATACATTAAGAAAGCACTATAAAAGAAATAAATTTGCTATAGCACTAGCCCTATAGGTATACTAATACTATTCATACTAAAGAAAAATAGAACCCTTCGCCTTTACGTAGATTATTAAGGTCTTAACGCTGTTATAATAAAAGATTATTGCCCGCTCTCTTTAATTAAAGAAACACTAGACTACCTGTTAGGCGTACACTACTACACTACCCTAGATCTTAAAGACGCCTACTATTGTTTAAAGATTAAAGTAGGAGATAAGTAGAAGACTACTTTTAGAACATAATATAGACATTTTAAATATCTTATTATGCTTTTTAGGCTTATAAATGCCCTAGCAAGTTTTTAAGCTTATATTAATAAAGCTTTAAAAGGGCACTTAAATTATATCTACGTAGTTTATCTAGATAATATCTTTATCTACACCTACGATAATAACATTGCGCTACACTAGCGTACTATACGCGCTGTACTTAACTTTTTACAAAAAGTAGAGTTATACGTAAATCTTAAAAAGTATATATTTACTTTAAGTAAAGTTTATTTCCTAAAATTTTTTATTACAAGAAGCAGTATTTGCGTAAATCTAGCGCGCGTTGCTACTATTAAGTAATAGCCTACACCTACTAGTATAAAGAAGCTGCAGTTCTTTTTAAGATTTGCAAATTTTTATTAGCGTTTTATTAAAAACTACACTATAAAAACAGCACCTCTTATAAATATCTTAAAAAGGAAATAGGCGTTCTACTAGAACAAGAATATATATGCTGCCTTTACAAGGCTAAAGCAACGCTTTATATATACGCTTATTTTATATTTCTTTAAAAATACACGTATAATTTATGTTAAGATAGATGCTTTAACTTTTGCTATATTAAGTATATTATCTTAATTATTTAAGGACGAAAAGTAGCATCCTATTATATTTTACTTATAAAAACTGCAAAACGCTAAGCTAAACTATAAAGTATACAACTTTAAACTTTTAGCTATTATACAAAGTTTTAAGAAATAGCAGCACTACTTAAAAAGCGCTTAACACACTATTTAGGTGTTAACTAATTATAACAACTTGCGCTCTTTACGCACTATATAAAAGCTAAACTAGTATTAAGCACGCTAGGCTTTATATTTAGAGGCTTTTAATTTTAAAGTTAAATACTGCTTAGAGCGTATAAACCTTGCAGATAGACTATTAAGAAGAGCAGATTACAAACAAGAGAACTTATTATTAACTTAACTATTACTTATACTGTAGAACAAACTTTTAGCAAGGGTAAAGTATAGTAGAATAAAAGGTTTTATAACCTAGTATAGCTAGAAAGGCGCATGTAAAACGCATGTAGCTAATATTTATAAAATAAAAGGTATCTAAACTACTAGTACTATAAAGTGCACACTATGCGTACTATACTCTCTAGCTAGAGTATTAGTTAGTAGCAAACCTACAACAGTAAAGTTAAAAGCTCTAATAAATAAACTACGCTAGTTGCAACAAAAGAACACCTTTGCTTTATAGTAAGTTATAGACTTTATACAAGTAACACGCACTTAAAATAGCAGCAGCACGTAAGTATAGCGCGTTAACAACAAAGAAGTTCTAAAATATAAAAGTAGAATTTATGTTTTACTAAAACAAGCTATTAGGCAGGAGATTTTATTACAGAATTATAATACGCGTATAGCAGGTTATTTTAGCGCACGTAGAACTTATAAGCTTATTAGTAAGCTATATTACTAGCTAGAGCTAGGCTATAATATTTAGGATTACGTAAAAACCTATACAGTATACTAAAGAAGCAAGGCTCTAAGACACAGCAAATACAGTTAGTTATTACTATTACTAGTTTCTAATAAGATATTTAAGGAAGTAAGCTTTAATTTTGTAACAAAGCTGCTACTAGTAAAAAACAACAGTTTAAGTTACATGTTTAATGTAGTTTTTATAATTGTTAACTACTTTTTAAAGATAGCAATCTACATACCTATATTAAAAATATAGGATACAAAATAGTTTACAGAATCCTACTTTAAATATACTATTTTAAAATACAAAGTCTAAAAAAGCATTATATCTAATTATAGTTTAATTTTTACTTCTACATTTTAAATAGAAATATGCTACTAATTATAAATAAAGCGTAGGCTAAGCACAGCTTTCTACCTATAGATAAACAAGCAAACTAAACGCTAAAACTAAATAATAAAGTATTACTTAAGGACGTTTACCTTAGAGAAACAAGATAATTAGGTATTACTTTTAACAACTATATAATTCGCGTACAACAACTCTATCTATAAATTAACAAAAACAACACCTTTTTACTTAGTATATAGCAAGCATTTATTGCTTACGTTGCCTTCTAAGGACAGTAGGCTAAAAGAGGAGGTACTAGACGCTGTAAACAAAGTGCAGCGCATACATAGCGCACGTGTAATAGCAAAAGAACACTTTTTAGCAGTATAAGAATACTAACGCTAATACTATAACAAAAAACATAAACTAAAAATCTTCTACTAAAAAGACTTAGTTTGCCTTAGCACAAAAAATATTAACTTAGCCTACTAACTTAGCAAAAAGCTTTTTAGTAAGTTTATAGAACTATTTTAAGTATAAAAAGCAGTTAAAACGCAGGCTTACTAACTATAACTACTACTTTACTATTGCATTTACAATATCTTCTACGTCTTCTTACTAGAATAATAGAAATTACGTAGTAGTTAAGAAGACAATACTTAGGCACTAGAAATTAGCTTTAAAAGTAAAGAGATCTAGGAAGTTAAAAAAATATTAAGGAAACAAATTAAGAATAGCTAGCTAGAGTATTAGCTGTAATAAAAAGGCGATAATAAATTATAAGATACCTAGACTCTAGCATTACAGTTTAAAAATATAGAAAAACTAATTAAAAAATATAAGTATAAGCAAAGATTATTACGTCTTAAGCGCGCTAAAAGAATATACTAAACATTATTGTTACGCACCTAAGGCGCAAATTAAATATCTAAATAAACAAATTATAAGCATAAAAATAATTTACCTCTACTTATTATTAAAAATCTTCTTACTACTAGCACAAACCTTATTATTACTACTAATATTATTACTACTACTTCTAGCACCACCGTTATGCGCGCCACCTGCGCCTAGACCGCGCCTAAGAAGCAGCACGTTATTGTTGCCTAAGCTCTTATTATTATTCTTATTATTACTAGCAGGACTAGCAATTCTAGCTGTATAACTAGCAATTAATTTAAAAGCAGCTGCTATATAGCGCTACTTTACTAAGATTAAGCTTAAGTAGTAAGGCAAGGTTGTTAGCACCTAAGTAGGAACTCTTATAGGAGTACTAGTATATACAGCAACACAGCAGTAGTTAAAAAGCTTAAAGTTAAATTAGCGCTAGCACTGCGCAAGCTTAACACCTATAGCAATAATAGTAAAGTTAGTTCTTAAAATATTAGTATTAGTAACAGCAGTATTAAAATAAGCGTAAAGTTAGTATAAATAATTTAAACGCCTATTAAGTGCTTTAAGAACTTATTTAAATTAGCTAAAGCGTAGTTAACAAAATAAAAATACTTACTTTAGTATAACTACTATAATTGCTCTTAGCACAATAGTTATAATAATAATGCTTAGTCTTACTATAAATCTTTTTTTATTTAGCAATGCTTTATACGTAGCACAGGCATGTTGCATGCAAAGTAACAAAATTAGTAGCTTTTTTAAGTATGCTAAACTTATATAGCTAAGTATCTTGTAAGTAGGACTTTTTAATATACTTAGAATTTAAATAGTAAACTATAATAAAGATTAAAGCTTAGTGTTAAAGTATATAATAAGTATGCTAATATTGCGTATTAAGTGTGTTAAGCAAAACAAGGACTACAAAAAATATACTAAAAAATTTCTTTATTACTACAGTAAATATTACCTTGCATAGACTACTTACAACAACTATATACTTTTACTTTTACTTTTAAAAATTTTTAAGAAACAAATAATAAAATCTAAAGGTTACTACAACAACGCTACAGAACTTAATCTGTAGAGCTTGCTATGCATCTAACCTAAAGAGAATACGCGTCTTAAGCGCATATAACTTGCGCGTAGAACACGCTCCTTATTAAGCTATCCTTATACACGATTTTAGAAGTTTTTAAGTTAAGGCTATTAAAATATACACACGTTATTATTTAGAGCTATCTCTCACTATCTTCTGTAGTGTAAAGCAAGTACTATTGCCTAAAGCCACCCCTTACATTAATATTCTTTACTATTAAAAACTACTTAAAAGCTAGTTTAAATGCTTAAAAAAAAGTTGTTTTGCTAATAAAGTATATGCAGTTATATACTAAAGCTAAAATTTAATTACTATACTTATACTCTAATAGCGTAAAATAGCTAATATTAAAAGGCTGTAGTAGATGTAATAAGTGTAAAGGCATATAGAAAAGAATTATTTTCTTCTTTTTATAAAGGTCTTAGAATTTAAGTAAGCTATAACTTTTATAGCTATTTATAATAAGTAGCTAGTACGCACTTATAGCGCTCTGCTTTATATACTTATTAAAATACTTTAACTAAGTAAGGGTAAGTTAGTTATTAGTCTAGCTATTAAAACTTTCTTTAAAAATCTAATTATAAAGTAAATTTTTAAACTAGACGTTAATAAGTATACTGCCTGCAAAAGTAAATAAAAAAGAAAGTAAGTACTCTACAGCACTTACGCCTTAAATGATAGTAACTTACTTATAGTTACTTAGCTAAATTCTTTTTCTTAATTCTTTTAAGCTTATAATAACTATTTATAATAAAATCTTGCTTATTATAAAGCTAGTCTTATTAAAGTTATAAATATTATTATTTCTAATCTCCTACTTCTATTTTGTTGTCTACACTAAGCCAAACTAGTGTTTAATAAGCGCTAGATCTTTACAAGTAGCACGCTAGTAATTATATAGCTAGCTCTAGCGCGTATAGAGCTTAGAAGTCCTCTTAACAAACTTATTAACTTAGTTTTTTCTAATAAGCTTACTACCGCGCTTATATAGTAGTTTATTAGCTATTTCTTAAATAGTAGCTTTTATAGGGGCAAATCCTCTTACAAACTTGTTAAAAATATGCTTTACAATAGCTTTTTCCTTTAATATATTTATGCGCTTTACGTACGCTACCTAGTTGCGTTACGTGCGTTTTTAATTATATTATTAGGCTAGCGTTCTTTAGAAGATATTATATAGCTTTATAGCTTAATTAACGCTTTAAACGCGTCTTGTATTAAGATTAAAAATAGCAAGCTGTATATTAGCTATAGTATAGGATATATAACGCGCTTGTAGTTAAGACATAACGCAAAGTTAAAGCGCAGGTGTTGCGCTTAGTGTTCGCTTAGCCACATACTAAGTTAGCTACTAACCTAGGAAACACGTTAGTCTTTGTATTAAAAAGAAAAAAAAATAGTTTAAGTATTATATTATTTATATATAAGTTGTTTATTTGCAGTACTGTGTAGTATAAGAAATTCTAAAAGTAAGAAGTAATAGGTAAAGAGCTTTTATAAAAAAGTATTATAAGCTTCTACTGTAGTAACGTATACATTCTTACTTTTCTTCTCTATCTCTACCTACTATTTAAATCTTATTAACTACACACAATCTTTTTTTTAACTTTTGCGACTAATTAGTAGAGGGTAGCTGCTTTTTACTTTATTTAGAAACCCTATTTTGACTACAACAACAACCACCACCTTTAACACCTTAAAAATAAATAAATAACGCAGCACTGCTAGAAAGAACACTCCTATGCTTCTAGAAAAAGTAATGCGGGTTTTCAAGACAGGTCTAAGATGACGCAAGCGCGCACGAATTATTGACACCCCTGATGTGGCTGTGATCCCACGTGGCAGGTTGGACCAACACTCCTGGATGCTAAACTTAGCACTTGGGTACCGATTGATCCGAAACCGGGGGGGAAGGAAGAGCATCATCCTCAGTGCGCGATGGAAGCATTGCGAAGCGACCATTGCTGTGACAAGGTTAGGAAACAAAGGGAGATGCGGCGTGGAGGGCTTGTCGATGACGTAAGCCTGTTGTCGATACTCGCGTCTCTGCGTCTCGCGCGCTCTCACATCATCAAAGCGCTACGGTCCCTTTATTTGCACTCATTTTGGGTGAGCATGTAAAGCAACACAAAGAAGGCGATCAAAATAGTGTACATTGTATAACGACTCAAGCGGCAAGCGAACAACACTCATCCAAATGGATGACCGTCGCACATCTATCGAACTCACTCTAGTACAACCACAACTACAACCATAGCCATGCGTCAAGAGATTGAAGTCACACCACAAACGCCAGTGCCAAAGGCCTACGGCTTTCTCACGAAAGGCGACCGGTATAAGACACTTCACTGTCGCAAGCTTACTCATAAAGAAGGTCGCACGTTACACGTCGTCATCCACAAGAGACAAACGACAGGCATACGTGTACCCCTGAACATCCTGCACAAGGTTCAAGCTCAGGCGAAACAAACGCTGTCTACCCGCCGCGCAGCAACGCAGCAACGAGACGCTACTGACATTGCCAAAGCCACTGCAGAGATGGACATCCAGTTTCCAAAGGTGCCTGCGCCCAGAGAAGGACACCGTACTCAAGCACGGCTTCAAGAAACATTCTGGCAGAGTCGGCCGAACAAGTTCGATTTCCACAACCACGGAAAGTTTTACTCGCTGTGATTGCGCATGTGCGCCACAGACACACCGGGTATTACACCTTGTTGAAGAGCGGAAGGAACAGGGAGGCTGCAAGGAAAAGTACGAGAAGAAAGATTGAGACTGTTCTGCATAAATGGGGTTACTCTAAAGGTGCGAATCGAAGAGGGGTAGGCATCATCACGTATGTTAGCCAACTGATCGATTAGATTAGATTTATCCTGGTATTTTTCCTACTGGAAGGAAGTCACGCTCTGAAGGTTGAGATTGATCTGCTTTCGCTGTCGAGCAACTCTGTGATTCAACGCGTACAATGCTGCAGACGAGTATTGACTAGTTGTGAATGAGGTAGGGGTGTACCCGCTTAGTGGACTATTCGATTGAAGTAATAAGAAGACAGGGTACACTTAGAGAAGGACCGAACGCCTATAATATGGTATCTGTTATGCAAAAAAGACGGCTGCATACCCAATTCGCTCCACGCTATGCCATGGTCCAAAACCCATTTGATGCCTACCCATGGCACTTCGGCCACATAGCACCTTTTCCACCAGCGAAGAGTATCCAAAACTAAGACTGGGGCGCGCGTATCCAGAACGTAGCCTGCACATACTAGCCTTCATCCGAGTCGACCACCATGCTTTCCCCAAACGCACTAAGATCCTCGTCTGCAGCGCCTTGCGCATGCCTTCTCCTACGACCTCGCCTGCCCGCAACATGATTCTGTTCGATTTCACGTAGCTTGCCATTCAGTCTTCGGTCTAGCTCTTCAATCTCGTCGTTTTCATCCGCATCCTCTGCCATTCCTGACCCTGCTCCTGGTCCGGATTCAAGGAGGCCACTTTCCGACTCGTTGATCTCCAAGGCGCGATTGAGAAGGTCAGTGGCCATAGGGTCCTGAGGCGAGACGGCGAGGGCTTCGTGCAAGGTGACGATAGCATCCCAGTTTCGCTGAAGATTTAGAAGAACTAGCGCTTTTGCGGTGAAGATGCTAGGATCCTTCATGCCATGGCGAAGCACCTCATCAAATGTGACCAATGCTTCGTTGAACTGTTCACACTTCCGAAGTGCGTGGGCAAGGTTGATCCGTGTGGGTATCCAGGCATCTGGGTCTGCTTCGTTTTGCTCCGAGATGGCTAGCGTGCGACGGAAGAATTGTATTGCGTCTAGTAGCTGCCCTTCGTGGAAGTAGACAACGCCCATCTCGTTAATAAGGCAAGGATCGTTGTCGCACAGATCGTATGACGTCTTCAAGTACTCTCGTGACAAGCTGAGATTATTCAACTGGAGGTTTTGCATGCCGAGGAAAAGCTGTGGGAGATGCGAGCCCTGGAAGAGGCGTGCGGCGGTCGAGTAGGCAGAAATGGCTTGGTCGTGTTCCCCTTCTGCGGCAAAGGTATGCGCGAACCCTATCCAGGCAGGGCCGAAGTGTGGATCCATCATGGAGGATTTGGAGAAGTAGCGGCGTGCTTCGGCTATGCGACCGATGGCGAGGTAGTAGGTACCAACGGCGAACCATGCGCATGGTTCCGAGGGGTTCGTGTCGGCGAGGTCGTGCGCGAGCAGAAAGAGGGTGTTCTTCTCCCCAAGCTCGTGCAATGATGCTATGTGTATGGGCATGATGTTGAAGTTGTACTTGTCGTTTGCGAGGACGGCCGAGGTGAGGGCGAGGGTATCGCGGAACCGGCAGAGGGTGAACATGAGGTCGGCCTTGGAGAGAACGATGTCGGGATTCTCGCCAAGGTTGTAGTGAGTCGTAAGGGTCTCGGTGGCGTTTGCGAACTCTTCTGGTCTGGTGTATTTGGATAAGCGTGTGGTGTAGAGTGTCTTGGTGAAGGACGCCGCCTCCTGCGACAACGAAGGGTTGTTGGCAACGTTGATGGTATCGAAGTCGAGCGACTCGAGGAACTTCCATTCCTCTTCTGGCGCCATGAGCGAGTTAGACATGAGCGCATCGAAAGCTTCAAAGCATTGCACATCAATCTGCACCGCTGTCTTGTAGCATTCTTTGGCCCGATCGAACGAGTTTTGCTTAGCATAGCACACGCCCCGCAGATAACACATGCCCGCTTCCGACTTGATGTTGTTGACATGTTCCCGATCGCGCTCCTCGCTTGTAGGCAAGCGCTCGTTGCGCGAGCCATTCTTGTTTTGTCTTGCGCCCGCCCGTGTGTTGACATCGACGTGCCGCAGTTTGGTGCGCGTGTTGCCTGGCGCTGAGATGAGATGAGTCGGGTTCTTGTCGCCTAGTATCTGCAGTGCGTCCTCTAGTTTGCCCAGCTTCAGGGAGCAATGCGCGGCGAGGTATCGACACTGGGGAGTGCGCTCGACGAGGTTCCCGCGTGCGAGGAGTGACTGCGTCCTATTGTAGTTGCCGGTAGTGAAGTGTACCTGAGCTAGCCAGAACGCATCCTGATCGTCGTCTGTATTATCCAGTTAGTGTGTGCTGAACAGTCGGTGCGGTAGAGCATACCCGTCAGGGCCAGCAGTTTGTCTGCGACAAAAATGGCTGTGTCGTATTGGCAACGATTGAGGGCTTCTTGGCGCCATTCGCGAAGATATTTCTCCATAACTCGGCTATGGCATCGGGTAGAGTCTGTATAGGCAGATTAGCACGGGCATCCAAAAACCTGTCTCCAGTCGAGGTTGCAGTCGGCGGCGGCGCCGTGTTGGTGCCAGGGTCGCGCCTGCCTGACGCGAGAGCACATGTTTGCGGGGTTCCTGCAGCAGCGGGCCGCCTTAGTCAGTCAAAAGTTCCACCCCCAAGGTTGCCGTCACCCAGACATGATCTCTAACACTCAACACTCATCGCGGCATCACGACCATATCACGCGACACTCTCTTTCACCCAACGCAAGGCACTCTTTCCACTTTAGGAGAATTTTATCCTACACTCGATCAACGCCAACCCTGCTATAATCCGCCGCCATGTCTGAACGAAAAGTGCTCACCAAGTACTACCCCCCCGACTTCGATCCTTCCAAGATCACGCGTCAGCGCGGTCCCAAGAATGCCGGTCCTAAGCTGATGACGGTTCGCCTCATGGCCCCCTTCTCCATGAAGTGCACCCACTGCGGCGAGTTCATCTACAAAGGGCGCAAGTTCAATGCGCGTAAAGAGACGACCGATGAAAAGTACTACAACATTGCCATCTTCCGCTTCTACATTCGATGCACGCGATGCTCCGGCGAGATAACCTTCAAGACCGACCCCAAGAACATGGACTACGAATGCGAGCGTGGTGCAAAGAGGAATTTCGAGCCGTGGAGGGAGGCTAAGCTCAACGAGGAGACCGAGGAAGAGCGCTTAGATCGCATAGAGAGAGAGGAGGCAGAGCGCGATGCGATGAAAGAGCTCGAAACAAAAGTTATCGATGCAAAGACGGAAATGGCTATCGCAGATGCTCTAGACGAGATCCGATCAAGAAACGCAAGGATGGAGAAGGCAGACCGCGAAGGCACTAGAACCGACGTACAGCCTGATGCAGCCGACGAGCGACGGAAGAAGCAAGAGGAAGAAGATGCGGAGGCTGCACGACAAGCTTTCGCAAATCGGTCCATGCCTGACATCGGCGAAGAAACGATTGACGAAGACATGTTCGATGCTCCCATCGAGGTACCTGCAGTCACAGCCTTTACCAAGAAGCCAAAGGAAAAGAAAGACTTCAGCGCTGCACTTGGCATAAAAAAGAAGACACCTGATCCTGCACCTCAGGTCAAAGCCGCTGCACCACCCTCGAAACTATCGACCATGCTTGTAGCTGGTTATGACAGCGATGATGACTGAGCCACGTCGGAAAAGACCACTCAAGCGTCCAGACAAACAGCAAATGAGGCACGCACACCACAATACCTTGCTAGATGTATCTCATGTTCTTGCATTCAGGCTCAGTCCTTGCAATATAGGCTGATTATCCGGAAAGTCCTGTACTCCAGAACACGGTTAGTCACGTCGGTAACCAACTACGAAAGTTCAATGGGCTTATTCTACTAGTTGGTCGAGCAGTTCTATTGTGGCGTTGCTTATGGCCGAACTACCGAGGCTGACAGTGTAGCGCCTTGGAAATCGGTAGCGCCGGAGAAATACCACATCCTTCGTAAACAACTTTAATTTAAACCCACACCCGCCTACCAAACCGGGATTTGCGGAAGTAGTGACGAATCTCCCCCGCACATGTGTTCGCCTTACTGGCTTTATGCTCCTATTATTCACCGAGGCCTGGGTACCTTGCCTTCTTGGGAGGAATAGCCGTTGCGAATGCTCGTGTCATCGAACCTTACACGGACTGCACAGCAAAGCTAAATAGACACATGCTACATATCCAGTAAACTGTCGTTGCGTCCTCTGACAGTTCGTCAGCTCTTCACCTTTTCATCTCCAGACTCACTGAAGTCCTCTCACGATGCGTCTCCTCACTTTATTTACCCTTCTTCCTAGCATCCTTGCTCTTCCATCCCAGAATCTCGACTTTTCACGACATGACCTAGCGCCCCGTGCTGACTCGTCTCTCACGAACTACCTTGGCGTCTTCTTCCTTGGTGACGAACCCTCTGTCTATTTCTACCTTTCAGATGGCAACAACGCCAACTCTATGACCGCTTTGAACAACGGCCAAGCTGTCATAAACCCTACGAAGGGCACCCTGGGTGTCAGAGATCCTTCTATCATACCTGGTGGAGGAGCTGAAGTTGGCAAGTGGTACATTATTGGCACAGATCTTAACATCGGCAAGACAACGTGGGATGCATCTCAACGCACCGGCTCTCGCGGAATCTTTGTCTGGGAGTCTGCTGACCTTGTAACATGGACCAACGAACGTCTCGTCACCGTCGAGGACTCCACAGCCGGTATGGTATGGGCGCCCAGCGCCATCTGGGACAAAGCTAAAGGCCAATACTTCGTTTACTGGGCTAGCAAATTCTACCCCACTTCCGATCCACAACACACTGGTGCACCTTCGTCGACTCGAATTCGCTACGCATACACCAAGGATTTCAAGACCTTTAGCACACCCCAAGACTACATCAACCGATCTCCCACCAACGTCATTGACTTGGAGTTCCTCGACCTGGGAAACAACGCATACGCGCGCTTTTTGAAAGATGAAAGTGCAAAGAGTGTTTTTACTGAGATCTCCACTAATGGGCTGTTTGGTACATGGTCTAGGCCTGGAGGTGCCAATGCCATAATCGCTTCTGGTGCAGAGGGTCCAGCGCCTTACTGGGATAATCAAGTTGCTGGCAAGGCGCATCTGTTGCTTGACTTCTATGGAGCAGATGGTTATAGGCCGTATGAGAGCACCGATGTAAAAGGCGGCAAATGGACAGCAAGTGATAGGAGTGCTTGGCCTAAGAATTTGAGGCACGGGAGTGTTTTGGGCGTCAATGCGGCTCAGGTCGAGGCATTGAAGAACAAGTGGTGTGCCTAAGGGTATACATGTCACGCTAGGTAGGGTTTTGTATTGGTTTCCGACTTCACCTGGCCGCAGGTACGACCATTCCGTTCGTCGTATTGCGCCACATATTATCAAGCGACAACTCGCCTATCGCCCGGGCCTCGCACGTAGAAAACACCATTGGTCTTAGCACCTTATCATCATTCAAGACGTCATCTTCGCTTTCGTTACCATGAATCTTGGACTCATGATGAAGTTGCTGCTCCTCTATCTTGTCAGCTTTCTCACCTCTATTGCGTGTAGAATCGCGCCTGTACTAGAGCCACGTGAAGATGTCGCTTTATTCAATTTGATTTTAACGCTCTTAATCAAGGACGCCTTTCCCGCAGTAGGTGCTAACTCGCCTCCTCCGTGGTCTCCTTATCCCGACAGTTCCGACAAGGTGTGGCGCAGGGCGCGTTGTCGTGGCGAGGCCCTTATTAAAGCTATGTCCCTCGAAGAAGATGACACAATGGCGATGCTGCAGTGGCCATATACACAGAGCCCGTGGGGCGGTGATTTAAAGCCAGAGTTGAAAAAATGGGGCTATCTTGACGACGACAACGTGCACGCACAAGCCGACAGCTTCTGCAACTTCGACGACCACCATCACATGAAAAGAGCCTTCGATGCTCTGGGTATTGACACACGATCGGCAGAGATGGGCGGACCGAATCACTGTTTCAAGCTCCAACATAGCGATGGACCGACAGTCATTCCGGACAAGAATGGGAAAATGCCCCTGCATTCGGAGCAGCGTTATGAGGCAGATGGTAAAATCTATAGGGTCAGATAAACCCTTACAATCTCAGACCCATAAGCTTATATCTAATAACATGATAGGTCACGAACGCCTTTGCCAGAATCGGCATAAACCGCAAGGACGGCATTGTTTATTTCATCCACCGCAAGTCACCCGAGTACGCCGCCGGTCCTCTCTGGGGCCTCAATGATGATCAGATCAATAAGGACGACCTCCCGAAACTCCGCTCTAGTTCTGACCTTGCCTTTGGTCTGTGGAATAGGGTGCAAGGCGAACAGAAGATCAAAATGATCATGTCTTGTGAAATCGTCAACGCCGATACCGAGGATGTCATCATACCAAAGGCTCTAGAAGCGGTGGGTGTTGATGAAATACAGAGGTGGCCCGGTACGGATATCATCGTTGGAGCGGATAACGACGAAGAAGCCGATGCAGCTCTCGCACTCATTGGTACGTTTTCCTGCTGGCGGTTTAATGCTTCCAGCTCCATATCGATTTCCCCTCACGTTGAAGCCCTACTCACTCCGACGTTTTCCAGGTTCCCCCAACGGTTTAGGAGCTGGCTACTTCCTCCTTCAACACAAGAAGCAATTAGGTGGTGCCAACTTCATTTACAAGATCAAGATCCTCAAGGGCGATGACGAATGGGAGGAGAGTCCTTATCTCATCTTCTACGTTGACAAGCACACGCCACCAATGCCGGACTTGGACGACACTCCTGGTTCTCCAGATCATCAGGGGGATAGGGCTGGAGGGGGCAAGGTAGTGAAGACGAGTATGGACGGGGAAGGTTTGACTAGGGTACACAAGGTCTGGGCAAAGCTTTGATGTGATGACTTTTGTAAAATGCTGGATCAACGGTGGTCGATGCCTATTGGTATTTTGGTGCTCCAGCGCGCCTACATTGGCATCTCATCTCCTCTTCCCTCTCTCACCTCGGAAACAAACATCCAATTCCCTAGTGAATACGTTTGCTCTCAGTCTGATTTATCACGCTCATTTCACTTCTGCTCCAAGCCGCTAACGTCGCTTTCTTGTCCGGTGAAGGCTACAACTGTCACCTTCGCTCCTTCCTTCTCTTGTCAGCCCCGACCCACAAATTCATATACACCACTCAGAGTCGGCAGCATGAAGCTCGCTCAAATTATCTTTCTCGCAGGTCTCATTGCTCTCGGCGCGACTGAGGCTCTGCGCAATCTTACCAACGTCAAGGCCGAGACTCTCGAGTACCAAAACCTTGCCGTAAGAGGCGACGATGATTCCGACTCCGACGACTCCGACGACTCTGACGACGACGGCTACACACGCCCTGCCAGCGATGCACTCTGGCATGAATCACAATGTCGAGGAGCCAAACTAATGTTCGCGTGTACCCAAGACCCACCGGAAGCCATTCGGTTCTTGAATCCCTTGACTTCTCCTTGGGATGGCGATCTGAGGCATGAGCTTGCGACATGGGGTTACAAAGAGGACGTTATGGATCCTGATACCGAGTGCGATATCGGCGCAATCAAGCCAATGCTCGATGCGCTAGGAATACCTATGGTGAATTCTCTTCACGGCGGGCCAAACCATTGTTTTTCGGTAGTTCAGGCCAATAGCGACATTGTGGAACGGGATGAAAACGGGAAACTTCCTATGATCTCGTTCCAGCACTACACTGTCAACGGTCGGAGATACAGGGTAAGCTCACACCCCTGGTTCTACTATAGTCTCCGCGTCCTCCACTGACACCATCCTGCATCTAGGTCACAGGAGCTTATGCCACCATCATCATTAACCCGCAGGCCGGTCTGATCTTTTTCCTTCGCCGCGGTTCTGCCGTGTCTGAGGCCCGACAGCTATGGCGAATACGCAAAGGAGACCCGGTTCCGCCTGATGAGTTGCCAGCTTTGCGTGCGAGTTCGGACTTAGCATGGGGGTTCTGGAATCGAGTGAGCAGTGGCAGGCTGGCGGAAATCCATGGCTTTGTGTCCTTGATGATCACCAACGACGACACGCGGAGGATCATCGATAGGGTGTTGAGGGAGAGAGAACTAGACGAAGTGCCAGTCTGGCCAGGACTTGATTTCGACATCAACTCCCCACAGTACATGGCTCTTCTGGGTACGTTCGCATTGTTCATTCTTTCGCGGTGCTTATTCAAGGGCTCTAGTGCTTTGAAATTTTTTGATGAGACTAACAGTGTAATCTGGCTTAGGATCCCCAAATGGTAGAGCAGTAGGGTACTTTCTTGCTCAACACAAGGCACAGATTGGCGGCAACCGCTGCGTCAAAACCGTTCGCATCTTTCGCGGCAATCCACTTTCGACGATACCTAATTTGCTCTTCACTGTTGACTGGGCACCTTCTCCACCAGCAGATGCACCCACAGAGCCAGTGGAGGTTTGGTTACCGCCTCCGGATTCTGGTATGGAAGCGCTTACAGGTGTATATGAAGACAGAGTGGTCAGGAGGAGCGACGATGGAAAGAATATCATCAGAGAGCACGTTATTCGCTCGGTACTGTGATCGCGTAGCTGGTTGCCTGATTCTCCGCATACTATGTTTTCGTGGATGCCTTCGATCCCAGTATCTAGCTAGGTAGTGGTATACCAGCTTATGCATGTGAACACGCCGTCATAGCAGCAACTCAAGTTACTCTCACCCTGCTTTGGATTTGTGCATAACCGTCTCTTTCACTATCCTCATTACTACGCTAAAGATTCTATCGTGTCTCGCCGCTCACCTTCACCTTGAGTGCAAACGGTGAACGCTCGGAGCTCCTTTTGCTTAGAATTGAGCTTGTACGAGTTACGTGACTAAGTTTCAGTGCCTTCTTTCCCTGTAATCTCTCTTTCCTTCATCTGCATTCTCTCGCCGTAACTTCCAGCACCACATCCTGATCCACAACATGCGAGCCGTCCGACTTCCATGCCTCGCCGTGCTCCTCGGCCTAGTTGTGGGCGTGATTCCGCCGCCTTCTCTTAACGAAACTCTACTTAACGTCCCCAGCCTTGCTGTTGGAGATAGCGATGGCCTAGTCAGAAGAGCACCACCTGTTGCACCAGCCGACGACTTCCTTTGGCACACTTGCAGTTGCCGCGGTCAAAAGCTCCAACTCATGGATACACTCGATCCAGCAAACGCCGCTAGATTCGGTACTCCATTGAACAGTCCGTGGACTGGTACACTCGAAAATGAACTTGCACAGTGGGGTTACAAAGAAGATAGCGCAATCGATGATGGCATGCAGGATCCTTGCGACTTTACCCTGAGGCCTATGTTTGAAGCTGTCCTCCACGCCCTGGGCATCGGCTCAGGAAGTGCACAGCATGGTGGGCCGAACAAATGCTTCACCTATGTCCACAGAGACGGCCCTGCCGTTCATCGGTTTCCAAACGGCCTGATGCCAGCTACAGATCAACAACGTTATACCGTTAATGGAGTAAGCTACAGGGTCACAGACGCGTATTACACCATTGGCATCAACGCTGTGTCTGGCGTCATCCATATGATTGACCGCGTGTCACCGGAATCTGCGGCCAAATCTCTGTGGGGAGTTCAAACTGTTCCAAAGGACGAGCTACCAGCACTCAGGTCAAGTTCTGATATCGCATGGGGCTTGTGGGAGAGGATGAGTCCTGGTAACCTGGGCAATATCAACTACATCTTCTCCCACATCATTATCAATAGGGAAACCAGGGCGATCATCGTGAGGGCTATGAATGGTCGAGCACCTGCGCCTTGGCCGGGGACTGAGTTTGTAGCTGGAGAAGACTCTGGATACTGGGCTTTATTGGGTTTGTCACGCCATCTCATGTGTCTGAAAGAAATCACACAGCACTGACAAGTTCATTCTAGGTTCACCAAATGGTATAGCAGCGGGTTATCTTCTCGGACAGCACAAACCCCAGTTTGGTCACAACAGATATGTTTCTAGTATACATGTCTTCCAGGGCTCACCAGTGAATCCATTTTTGCGGACGGGAGGCTTATCGTGGTTGTGCTTCGTCGTTAAACCGGCGCCGGTCCCGGCACCGCAGCCTCCCGACGAGGTGATGGGAGGAGGGAATGCCTTGGTG
Organism: Alternaria gansuensis; assembly: GCA_009289805.1. Classification (NCBI taxonomy): domain Eukaryota; kingdom Fungi; phylum Ascomycota; class Dothideomycetes; order Pleosporales; family Pleosporaceae; genus Alternaria; species Alternaria gansuensis. The sequence continues at coordinate 26,509 of WBOK01000416.1, read as the reverse complement.
TCCGGTAAACGTGATCTGATCGACATTGTTAGTGGGGGAGAAGGAAAACACCGAATAGTCATGGACGAAGGCAGATTGGTAAATCGATCGAGAGATGGGAAGAACATTGTGAGGAGTCATGAAATTTGGACAAAGCTGTGAAGACGCAGCAGAACAAGAATTGGAGCAAACACAGATGAGGGTCTACAAACAAGCTTACTCGTATGCCCATCGCCTTTAGTTTGAGATTTAGATACCTCCGAGAGGTATCGGTCAGACACCAAGATCGTATAAGGCTTCAGACATAGTAATGCATTTGAACGTTCATGAACTCATCATGAGTCCTATTAACTCAAAGATAATTTAAGCCTTTGTTTCCCCTTAATTTGGCTTCTTATACGCACAGTTCAGACGATGCAAAATATCCGTATGATACCGTCTACGAAGCTCCATCTTCGCCAATTCTTCCATGTAAGCACAATACGGATAAAACAACTCACATGTCGCCACCCCATAACCACGATCATGGTCGGACCCAAACCACATGTCTTCTCGTGAGACTCCTTCCATGGTCCCTGCTAACCAATTTCGACTCCATCCATCCAGTCCCAGTATCCATTTTGTCATCGTCGGGCACGGCTATCTCCGGCGGCGGCGAAGGCACATTGTCGATCCAAAAGAGTATGTTCCGGTGCAACGCATAGGTCACGTCAGAACGGAAGACAGTTATCTTGAAGATGTACTTGTTCCCGCCCAATTGACGTTTATGTTGAGCAAGAAAGTAACCACCCGCCCGCCCATTCGCAGAGCCTATCGAAAAAGTTCCGTCAGCACATCACAAGCTCAGCGCGCCAAAGGAGAACACTCACCAATAATAGCTAAACCTTCCTCCGAATTCGCATCAACATCCGTCCCAGGCCACATCTTCACCTCACGAACACCCTGTTTTGCAACCGCTCTATCAAGAATTCCATTGGTCTCTTCGTTGATGATGTGCAGACTGAAGATTTTGCGGATATCGTTGATGTGATCAGGCCCACGTTGTTTGTTCCATATGCTCCATGCTAGATCAGAGCTCGCCCGGAGATCAGGAAGTTCCGAGGTTTCCGGCGTCTTGTCCCAGAATTCCTTTGCGGCTTCTACGGGACTTCTGCGTGCGGCGAAGTATAGGACGCCGGCGCGGGCGTTGACGCCAAATACATATAGGGCGCCTGTGCACTGGCTATCATGTTAGTCTTTGGGTTTCTTAGGATGCTATGATATCGAGTTCAGCAGGCTGACTGGACGCGATAGTTCGACATACCCTTTTCTTAACCCCGTTTGGATCCATGTAATACTGATTATCCTTTCTCAGCTTCAAGAGTCCATTACCATCAACATGCTCAGGGTTATTTGGATCGAAGATCACACCCGGACTATCGTAATGGGAAGTGATCCAACACGTGTTATCTCCTCCTTCATCGCCAGATTTGTCATTGATTCTCAGAGCTCTTAATGCTGATCCCAATCCATCTTCTTCGAACGTGCACCAGCCATCTTCCGGAACCCAATCATTCCAGCCCCAGCTCACCATCTCTTTTTCAAGATCGCCGTCCCAAGGTGTGTTCAAAGGGTCGATGTAGCGTGTGCCTTGGTCGCTGCCTTGGGTCATTGCGAGGAAAAGCTTGCGGCCTCGACATACAGCTTTGTAATAGTCGACGTCGTTGATCGCTGACACACGGAAGATTTGGTTGGGGTCTGAGCTACTGGCGATAGTTATGTTGGCTAGATCAAGATACTTGTTGGCGGCATGGGTGGTTGGAACGACCAGGGGAGAGGAATCGGAAGGTGGAATGAGACGCTCACTTCCAACAAGCAAGACTAATCCGACGATGGAAAGGAGCTTATAGGCCTTCATGTTTGCGGGAACCGAGCAAAGAGATCGTATACGAGTGGTTAAGGGCAATGGTAGAAGCACGAGTATGGAAGTAGAAAGATGAGTAGAGTGCACGCGAGACTCGCAGCAATCGAGATAGTAAGTGAGTGCAGCAATATATATATAGTGAGTGAGATTCTAGCAACCTATATAGTAGGTGAGAGACTTGCAGCCACTATTTGGTCAATACGCGAGCAATGGAGTGAACGAGGGAGGGCCGTGCTCAGGCTTGCATGACATGCTTAAGGAAAAAGAGGACCTTGAAGTGGCAAACAACTCCTACCTTGCAGAGGTTCACTAGCCGATACTCGAGTCCAAGGCCACCGAGAGTTGTTGTGAAAACGTCATCAGCTCAAACACTGACATCAACCTTCGTTACGGAGACTGGTGCTGCCTACGAAGACCACAATCTGTAATTTCCAACAATTTTTACTCGCCGTCTCGGAAATACACGAAGACGTCGCCTGTTCCTGCCTTAGCGACCTTGATCGAAACCAAGTCCAAGACAACATACTTAATAGTCGCTAAACTTGATGGGCGGGGCATTGTAGTCACCGCCCACAGTTGCCGCGGCCTCTGGTGTTTCGAAGTCTATAGATGTACATCGCATCCAGATATACTCATCCTCTTTCGCATCGCCATTGGCTTTTAGCAGCGTATCGACATATAGTCCAAGCACCGTAGCGTTGGACTTCGAAGCCGATGGGTCTGTAGAAACCCAATCGCCCTCACGAATTGCTGTTGCTTGGACTGATGACTCAAACTCCCTTATGTGTTAGGCTCGTGTTTCGACCAAGAGACACGGAGACTGACGCTTGGATCTGGAGATTAAGGTACCGGTGATGATATCGGCATACATATGCGTCGAACACGTCCTGTTAGGACCGAGAAAATTCTATATAGTGTTAATTTTGTGGTCGAGACGCCATCAACGTGAAGTACTTCTGATTGATAACGGTGTACTGATAGTTTTACGATTGCCTGAATAACGACTCCTTGGTAAGCTTCTGGGAGAGGGGTTGAGACAGTGCAAACACGTACCATGAAGTATAGTGCCAGGTCTAGTGTATTGAATAGTATTGCATTGTTCGCCCCTGTACGAAGAGTCTGTGTGTGGTTTCGTCCGAGAGGTTAAGTGTAAACGGTGATTACTTCCCACCTTTATTAACCAAACCGCAAACTTCTGGAGTATCTATACCTCGCTAAATTGATCATCAAAGAACTCGCCAATGCTAGTCAGTAGTTGCATGCCACATTTTCATGCGGCCGCGTATTACGGACGCGATGAAGGTTGCATGTAGGCAATATCTGCATGTGCTGATCTATCGTAAACGGCTAATGTAGATAATTTATAAGCAGGCCAAGGTCAACCGCTGGGGTGTGGTAGCAATGCCGTCCAATCAGCTAGTGGATGTAGAATCGTTAACAATGAAAGATTGTCAGATGTTCTGTTTTCGCGTTCATTATTGTTAACGTTCTGCACATGTCAGAGCCTGCGACACTAATCCTGGGCTGCAGGGCTCGGAAAGATCTGTTGGAGCAAAGAAAGCCGGGAGGATAATATGGACTGTGCCGCATAGTGGGACTGCTGGTATTGACGCCTGCGGGCGCGTCTGATAAAGCAAGACGCGTCGTTGGGCCAGGCGTCCAGCGGATGGGCCGCTTAGTCAGCGGGTGCTGTCTCTCTCGGCAGGTAAGCCGATCTGCGCGACACGATGTCGCGCGTCATCTCCAACTATGCCCTCTGAATGGCACCTCTTTAGCGAAGACGCATTTCGGCCTGGAAAAATAACTGTATCACACTTTTGAGCTGAAATCATGTAGGTCTTTGAACACAGCTTTCATTTTGGTCGGTCCTTCTCCCTTCGCCTCTTCCTTTAACCGCACCTGTATCAACCTCAACATTTACTCCATCACAACTCATGTTTGCAGCTTGACGCGAACAATGTGCTCCCGAATCACTTTCTTCCCATCCGCGCTCCTTTTCAAAACCTTTGGTTCCTCCATTCCCTCGACTGTATCGTTTCTAACCGCACTCGAGGTGTTCGCCGATTGCGCACCAGCGATATCTCCATAAATATTGCGTGCCTCTTTCACCCAAAAAATCAGGATTGGGAAGTCGTCATCCGTGACGGGCTGGAGGGCTTTAAAGACTGTAATTTTAGAGATCATCTTGTTGCCTCCCAACTGTCGTTTATGCTGGGCCAGGAAGAAGCTAGCTGCTATACCATTTGGAGAACCTGCAGTGGGGTCTGTCAGCCGTGTACACATGCACCTTCGTTCATGCTCATGGAAGCATGAACGTCTGCCGCCATCATGAACGATCCGTACTTGCCTAAGATAGCGAGTGCTTCGACTGAAGTTATCTCGAAATCCGTTCCAGGCCACTCTTGGATGCTGTAAACCTTTTTTTGCCCCGGTGGTGGTTTGTAAGTCTTGAAGGCGAGGTTCAGAATACTCAGTGTCTGCTTGTTCATGACACTTACGCTCCAAAACGCTGTCAATTGAGTTTGGTGCGGCACCCGATTCCAGAAAGCCCATGCAAAGTCAGAACTACTTCGCAGTGCCGGAAGTTCTTTCCAAGGTGGTGGGTCTTGTCGCCATAGATCTTTGGCCGATTCGACTGCACTCCTCCTGCTCATGAAGAATACCACGCCCGTGTCGGGGTTGACGCCGATGTCAGAGAAGGCCCCGGTGACCTTATAAAGACGTCAGCAATATGAAGACAACAGGGATAGAAATGAAATTACCCTGTTCGGCCTTCCATCTGGGGAGATGTAGGTTTGCTCGGAGAGCGGCCACGAGCGACCATCTGGTTGCTTGTTCGTTGGATCTCCATGACTGACACGGAAGCACCTGTTGGGGCCATTATTGTGGTTCGACCGTGGATCGATACCAAGGCTTCCAAATGCTCTGTCAAGGCCCCAGAATGTGCCAAAGTCACATAATTGAGACCTTGCAGATTCTGCATAACCCCATTGCGCGAGCTCTTGGTGCATAACACCGTCCCATGGACTATTAATGGGGTCCAAGAAGTCGTTCGCGTGTGGCGGAGACCATACGATGGCTTGGTTGAGTCGCGAGCCACGACAGACCGAATACCACCACTCATCATGTGTGGGTAGTTGTTGAGCAACCGCACTTGTCTGGAGACATAGAAATTGGAGAAAGGGGGCAAGGAGAAGCTTCATCCTGAGAGACGTTGCTCGCAGATATCGTGGTTTGTGATCGCTGACTTTAGAAGTTTTAAGTCAAAGCTCGCTTTCTAAGTTCACCGAACTTCCTCGTTCGTAGACAAAGAACGACAAAGCTGTCTTAGCCGCGAATGATGATAAAAGGCAGAGGCAGTATCTAGCGTCCCCACCGTGCCCTATTGCGGATGTCGAAGTCATCCTATGGCGGTCTAACGAGACGCGATATCGGCCACAACGAGCATGAACCTAGCAGCAAACTACACCGCTCACTGTCTCTGTTGACTAAGATCGATCGCTTACATTAGATTGCAAGTACTTTCGATGAGAAGACAGTGAGTTGAGAACCTAATAGCGAAAGGGTCTGTATCATGCTGTGGGTAATTCGTAACTTGTTTGAGCAACATCGACGGGTGGCTTTGAGTGTGGCAGAAGCGAAAAGTTCAAACAGTGGTACTCAGTGAGCTCGCACCCTGTTCTAGCATTACTCATAACATTATTAGGCGATTGTGTGAGTGCTATAACCTTCCTGCCTGATGCTTGAGTGTTCCACTTGCTATTTTTCGAAGAATGATCACAGTTACTTCAGCAACCAGAGCATTTTAGCCGTTACATACCCGATATGTTGACGTCAACCGCTTCATGCCCGGGCAAGTATGATAGTTAGAAACGCTACTTTTTCCCAAAAGAGTAGTCCGGATGCTGCGGCTGACAAGGAAGGTTTGCCGAACCCCGCATCTCCCCATTCACAGCGTCTGAACCATCGCTCGCGCCGAGACGATTGCAACAAGCGATTCAATTATTTATAAGCGTGGAAAACTCACGATGTTCTCTAAGATAGCTAAGCTGATTACTCCTCATACTCATCTGCATCATGAACGGCCATGGAGTACCAAGGAAACGTCAACGCCATGACGTCCCTGCGAAAATGAAAGCACTGCAGTAAGATATGCTCTACATAGAACACAACTGGACTATGGCTGAGTTGAACCAGATACTCAGGACCCGAGAGGTTCGCGGTTGAAACCATCGATGTTCCTACGATTGGCGACGACGATGTTCTTGTGCGAAATGCCAACTATCACCACACGAACTTTAGTAAGCTAACCCAAGAAAGGTCAAAATCTCGGCTTGTGGTGTATGCGGAACGGTAAGCAGAGTAACCAAAAAAAATCCGAAGGCTCCGGGAAGAACGATTTACTGACAACCTTGAAGGACTTGCACTACCAGTAAGATTTCGACATGATACGTATGCGGCGCATACACTGACGTTCCATCCTCACTTCTGCAGCAAGGGCGAGTTCCTAGCAAAGGTAGGACCTTATGTAAAAGCATATATCCGACTACACTAACGTTCTTGAAGTGGCCTTTAATACCCGGTACGAACGATTGTTCCCACCTCCTCAACCCTCTCACTCACTATACCAGGGCACGAAGCAGCAGGTACCGTCGCCGCTATTGGCAAAAACGTCACAAACGTTGCGATAGGCGACCGTGTAGCAGCGGATGCCTTGCAACCCTGTCTCAACTGCTTTTACTGCACACGCAGGAAACCCCAACTTTGCGAGCACATCATCGGGTATGGTGGTAACGTACCCGGTGGAATGGCTGAGTACTGTAGATACCCAGCTCGTATGGTGTTTCCTATCGGCAATCTCCCGGATCTAGAAGCAGTCTTGATTGAGCCGGCGGCATGTGCTGTGCATGGCATTGAGAGGATGCAGATGGAAGTCGGGAGCAGAGTGCTACTATTCGGATGCGGACCGACTGGCATACTGTTAGCTCAGTTGATCAAGATGAACGGCGCTGCTCATGTATGCAAAGCCTAGCGATATCGCCACATCACCGCGCTGACGAGATCCAGTTAACCATCGCCTCAAAAGCAGGACCAAAGCTCGATCTCGCCCGCGAGCTCAACATTGCAGATTCTTACGTCACAATCTCAGATGAGAACCCTGGCGCTGACATGGACGCTCTCCAAACTAACAACCCCTACGGTTTCGATATCGTCGTAGAAGCCACTGGCGCACCGACTGTCCTTGAAAAGGCTATCGAGTACGTACGCAAGGGCGGCAAGCTAGTCGTGTATGGTGTATACGACGAGAGTGTAAAGATCGCTTGGTCTCCGTTTCGCATCTGGGAAAATGAGATTACGATCTTGGCTAGCTTCTGTAGCATGAGTCACATACCGCATGTATTGGAGTACGTAAATGCTGGGAGATTGAAGCTAGGGGGTATTGCGAACAAGACGTATAGAATTGAGGAATGGGCAGAGTGTTTGGACGCGGTGAGGAAGCAAGAGGTTGTCAAGGCTGCTATTGTGTTTGACTGATGTAGCGCTTTTGTATTACAGAACAAATTAGACCTCCCAGCATATGCGTACAACGTAGCTGCATGCAAGAAGAAGCAGACTGTCTACGAGTACAAATTCTTGTGATAATCGGTATACGCCAGGTCCACCGCCCGCTTCGTAGCTTCGTCCAAATCCTCCTTTGGAAGATCCAGCTCGTCGTTGTTCAGGCCGTGGTTCTTCTCATACAAACCCGCCTCATCAATGAAGTACCGCGTGTACATGACCGTTGCGAACGACCCACGATCGCCCATGATCATTTTCTGCCTGGCTGTGGCTAAGCGCTGCTTTGCTGGCTCAGAGGTAATCTTCCACTCTTTCTCCGTTGTACCTGTTGCTCTCTGCACGGCCTCAAACATCTCGCGCTGATTAAGAGCAAGAGAAGAGATGAAGAGCATGCGGTTGCGGTATCGCTCCAGTGTCGGCCCGTTGCCATCAGATGCAGGTACCGGCAAAGATAGCAAGTTCGCTACGGCCAGTCCAGTCTGGGACCACGTGGAAGTGTTTAGCCGCTACATGCCGTTGTCGATATAAACGACCTCTCGCTTCGGTATATCAATACCGTAGTAACCGCCGCTGAGCGAGTACTCATACCAAAATCCAGATATTAGCCCGACCCAAGAAGAGAGACCCCAAGCGACTCGATGAGTGCACGAGCAAAGATCTTGCCCGGTCCGATGACTTCGTTTTGAATCTCTTCCGTGTTGTACATGCCGAACTCGTTTGGCAGAATCCATGGTACGCCAGCCTGAGCTGCTCCACGAATGAGTTTCTCCTGCGCGTCACCGGCCATCACGCTCATCGTAATAGCCAACGCATCTTGTCCGGCCAGGGCCTTGACTATGGTGTCTGGATTGTTGTAGTCGATCTGTGCGACCCCAACGCCAGCTGGGAAGGTGGCTTTTGACTCCGTACGCGTAATGGCGGTGATGTTGAAGCGGTTCTTCGCGAGGAGAGCCGATGTGATGTGGGTGCCAACATTGCCTCTCGCACCGACTATAGCGATATTTTTGAGGGTAGATAGCATTGTCATGTTGGTAGTTCTTAATAGTTGATAGAACTTTGCCGTGAGCGCGTCTCAATTGAGGTACAGACAGAGGCTTGTTTGGCGGTGTCTACCGAGACCTTGTATCCTTGAAAGTGAGCTTCCTCTATATACCCTTCTACTTGGAGACCAGTGTGAAGAGGCATACGGCCGGCCTTCGGTCGTAAGCCTCCAAGTCCGCTACTGTATACTCAACACAGCGCTCGTACTTCTCGGATTACCGCTCCTATCCCAAGATCAATGTAGCGTGTTATTTGAAGAGAATCCGGCGTGAACCGAAGTCCCATCGCCGACATGGGGGTCGGAGATGGTGATAGGACGTAAATACACGAGGCCGGAAGTCATTGATGTCATTTGTTCCTGCGGCTAGGTAGTCCCCGCGGTTAGGTAGCGCCCGTCCGTCTCCACATGCGCGACCGACGATCCCGTCGTCCGGTCACAGAAGGGGCAACTGAATACAACTCCAAGCCTTCGCAATATACGCTCTTGTTCCAACCCAGTTGAAGCTGCTATTCTGGCTTTTTGTTTTCCAGCTGCTCGATCGTCGTCTCCGCATACAGGCACAGTGAAAATCATCGAGCAAGCGTATGATGGTTCTTTGGGGCGTCCTACGATCAACTACGAAGCTGTGTCATATGCTTTGGACTCGGAGTATAGGGCACCGAGTACGTTTTGGACGATGCAGATGGCCACTTAACTATCCGTCATCATTTTACCAAGATGCTTAGGTGCCTCGGAATCGACGACGCTTATCGTCATTTACGAATAGACGCTCTCTATATCAGTCGAGAAGATAAGGAGGAGAAGGGAAAGCAGGTTGCCAGCATGGGGGATATGTACGCATTCGCAGACCGTGTGTTAATCTGGGGCGGCGAAGTCAAATATGGTGCCGGAATGGCCCTAGACAACGCTCGGCACGGGTATCTACTTATCCGACAACCTGAAGAGCTCCTCCAGAATAGATGGTTGTGGAGGCGTTGGGTAATACAAGAAGTGATGCATGTCCATGAAGTCTTGATCATGTGCACCGAAGTCACCGTGGACTTTGCGGCAATTTGCTCGTCACCTGGAGTGGGGGATATTAATAGCTGGGAGACTAGTTAATCTGTTTCATCTTTCAGGAATTCCAGATAATAAGCATGCCAGTCCCTCCTCGTACTCGCTACGCACTACACTGGGATGCAAAGAGATGCACAAGCGTGAGAGTATGATTGAGCTGCTCATTCAATACTCTGCCGCCGAATGTGCAGACGATCGACTGGGGTCGAAGATTGTAAACCACTCCAAGAACCGGTAGAACAGTAGTCAGTTTTTTTCTTTCTTCTTCCGCTAATCACTCTCTGGCCTCACCCGTCCTGCGGTCTTCTAACATACACATACCCCTTTGCAACATGCGCGGAATACTTGGTGCCCAGGTAATATTCGGCGCAAGATGTGTTTCACCTTTTATGGGTGCTTGTCATGGTGCTCCGCCCCCTATATTTCATTGGCCTTGCACGCAGCTCGTACTTCGGTCGGATCATAATGCGTTCATAGGCTCCTATAGGCATTTCAGCCATGTCGTTTCCACGGGGGCAATTGGCCGAACGCCCGGAATCCGACGTTATGATCGTTTTTCTTTTTTTTTCTTTTCTATTCCACGTTGGCGCGTTTGAAGATTGAGGGGGCATTTTTATGATTGGGAGAGTGGGTTGGGATGATGAGCTGGGGTGGTGGTAGATTGTGGAAGGAAAGAGAGGTCAAGTGAAGAATTTTTGAAATCATTCGGTGCTATGTTGTTTTGGTCTAATTACATAACTAGCTCGGTAGCTGACAATACGTCCTTTGTGCGAGTCCGAATCGTAAAGCGGTGATGATGTTGTAGCTCGTTCGCTCATGTGAACGCCGACGACGATGCCCGTGAAAAACGCTCGTTGATGATAGAAGCTGTGATAAAAGCCATCAACCACAACTAAAGAAAAAAAACGCCCACTGTCTCCCCTGGGAAACCTCCGTTCAATATTGGGGAAAAAAAACAAGTAATCGAACGCCGAACGAAAAACGAGAAGGCAGGTATCCAGTGCCTATCGAGATTCCCCTAACCAGGCGCCAACGCTACAAAGACATCCAGCCTCCTAAGAGGTTCTCTAAATCCCTCAGAGCCACCCTGATCACTTAATCCTAATTCCAGGTGCTCTTGCCATGGATGTCAGCGCCCCAATTGTCGTTGTTCTCGCGATTCTTGGTTTGCTGAAGCAAGCCCCAACAAAGCAGTGCAGACTCTTCAGTAACCTGGCTAACCTCAGGTAGATCCCAGAAGAGCTGGTCACAAGGTTCTGTCATCGGAACGTCTGTATGCAAACCATAATGAGGCTGTGAATCCGGGTCGGGCGTCCCAATGACTTTGAACGGGGTCTCGAGTGCCATGGCAACTGCAACGCTCAGATTCTGGGTCTCTTGTGGTTTTTCGAAAAAGTCACCATCATCGTTGTTACGAGAGTAGGTGGCGAAGCCGTCGTAGTTTGGGTCTCTGACCTTGCTGAGAATGGGTAGCATGTCGAAGCCGGTGGGAAGGCCGAGGGCTTTGGCGTGCTCATTGCTCATCGTGTTGTCCGTGAAGAGCGGGGTAGAAGGCGTCTTGGCGATACGGTTCGTAGAAGTACGGCGATGCAAATCGAGCTCGGAGAGGTAGTTGTTCATGTTATCACGGATGCTGGAACCGAGTTCAACGTCTGCCATCGAGACACCGTTGGGGTGAGAGTGTAGCCAAGATTGGTGTTCTGCAGGCTGTCCAATGTTCACTTCAATTGGAAGCGCGATTGCCTCAGGAGTTCTGGTATACGGGAAAAGTGAGATCGGCTTTGCCTTCTCTGGCTGGGGGAGACCAACAACCTTGTGTGCGTTAGCCTTCGAATGGTTCGAGGCTCGAGCTGGTACAGCTGGCGCCTCCATAGTGGGGACTTGTTTAGCTAAGGTCTCGTTCATTTTGGGATCCTTTGGAGGACGACCTCGTGGCTTCTTGTGGAGCGTGGGATCCTGACTCTTGGGCTGCTTCGTTGCAGCAACCTTTCGCACAGGACCCGTCACAGCTGCACCAATGCTGCTGCATCGTGGATCAGAAGATTTCGAGATCATGGCTGCCTTACAACTGCGACCATCTTCGTAGGCGCTGTCGCCGTCAGATAGAGACCGTTTTGTTCCCGCACCATGACCGGCCAGCTTATTCATGTGAGCAGCTGAGGCAAATCCAGGTTGTTCACCCCCGATTAGAGACGCATTCGAGGTGTCTAAACCAGACGCTCGTGATGGTGCTTGCACCTGGGCTCGATGTGCTGCAGCTAGTGCGGCAATTCGCCGCTCTTTGTTTCGCTTCACATGAAGCTTGTTCAACGCCTGCACTTCTTCCTTCGTGTACTGTTTGCCGTCCTTGCCGACGAGGCCCTGATTAGAAATTTTTGGTGTAGAGACATTTGGTGTAGGAATATTTGACGTATGAATTGCAGGTGAAGCGTGGGGCTGCTGGTGTTGAAATACTGGCTGCTGTTGAGGTGCAAGCTGTGGCGGTTGTGCACGCTGCTGCTGCTGCTGCTGATGATGATGATGATGTGGTTGCTGCTTCTGTTGCAGTAGTTGCGCTTCCAGCGAACCTTGTTGCACAAACTGTTGGTACACCTCCTGATATTGCTGTTGTGGCTGTAACTTTCGAAACCTCTGCTTGTGTTCCAGGCTCATAGCCGCGAAGTACTTGCGCCCAAATTCTTGAATCTTGTATCGCTTATCTTTTTCGACCTCACGAGTATAGTGGCGAACGTTCTCAACAATGGCGAAGGGCTTTGCCTGAGTCCCTGACTGAGGTGGTTGTGATGGCTGTTGCGATACCTGCTGGGGCTGGAACTGCCTGTACTGTTGTCTGCTCTGAGGATTCATGCTGAATGACTGTGCGTTCATCTGACTTTGTTGTTGTTTTAGAAGCCTCATCTCCTTTAGTTGGGCATCTGTTAATTGCCAGCCAAACTTATTAGAGAGAAAGGGTAGAGGTTCTCTCGCCAGTTGGTCGAGCGGATGAGCGTTAATCGTGTATTGACCACCGGAAACCGCCGCCTGTGCCATATTGATCCCCGGTGAGGTGCCTGTCATGGGCGACATATTGTACGACACGGAGGTGTAATGGCGACTGGGTGTGACCTGTATGCTGCTAGAACTGCCGAAAGACTGTGCGTTCATCTGCTGCTGATTCGGTAGACGGATAGCGCTGTCGCTCTGGATTTGTGTATAACTGTGAATAGGTGTGCCCTGTGCGTTCCTGGGGCTGCTGACTGATTGCGCATCTATGTACTGTTGATTTGGTACACGGGTAGGGTCGTTGTAATGCATGTGTGTATAATGGCGACCAGGTGTGCCCTGGGCGCTCCTGGCAGGGCTGAAGTAACTGTTCACTGAATCGCGCCTCAGGTCGTGATCGCTTTTCGACATGGCGTATGGCTGAGTGAGATACTGCATCGTGACTGGAAAGGATATTTGCAATAAGATCTGCGAGCTGATCGAATCGCGAAGGGAACAAGACAAGGTGGAAGGGTTCAAGTTAAAGTAAAGCAAAAGAGTGGAAGTTGAGGCGAGATGAGCTAGAGTTATATGACCTCGGCCGGATGTGGGAAACCTATCAATCTAACCGAGCGGAGCGATAGTTAACGCGTGAGCGATCTGGTTCAGTCGCCCATTGTAATTTGAGAAGACGAGTGAGGGTGAAGGGAAAGAGCAATGTCTGCGTTTCTATTCGCTACGCGATGGCCGTCTACCAAATGAAAAGAAGAGCCGGAGGCCGCGCCGTGACATCTCCTAGTGCAGATGTTTCGCAGTTTCTAAATAGTGAGAAGACTGTTAGTTGCATGACGACCCCTAACAGATGTTCCCGGAAGAATTTGAGGTTTCCTAGTGACGCTGCTACTGAAGCAGTAATGCGGGGGGGAATGAGTAGGGGAGCACACGCCTCAAAGCGACCAGAGCAGTGTGGGCGAGTTCGCTTCAGGGACAACTAATCATCGCAGGCACGTTTGTTAGCGTAATCTGTACTCAACTGAAGGGTCTTGACAGGTGGAAGGCTTTTGCGATTCGTCCTCGAATTCTTATAATGTTGCTAGTGCGCCCAAAAACCGTAGAGATCCCGTGGTGTTGGTACACACGCCCGCTGTCCCAATAGCGCCTGCATCATCAGGTAATCAAAAACAATGCATGCTCGTCACGCCCCGTACGATAGTAATCGAAATGATCTGCCAGGCATCCGGATCGGATGATGGTCCAACCCCGGGTTTGAAAAGTGAACCAGCGCTTATACGTAACCTGCCAACACGTGTCAGCCCACAGTACTGCCAAACTGTCATACCTAAAAACGGGTTCATATAATACCTTTCCTGGCGCCCTGGAAAAAGAAGCGAACGATGAAGACTTGCAGTCCTGCCATGGTCACAATCAAGCCCGACTCCATCAAACTGAAGTTAAATATCCTCTTCTCGGTGCTCTTGACAGTGCTGAAGTTTCGGTTCTCGCGCGTGCGGAAGTATTTCTGATTACGAGAGATGGTGGAGAGTTGTGCGGAGAGCTTGAGGATGGATTCTTCTAGGACAGAGGTCTGTTCAGGGGAGGAGCCTTGCTTGGAGGGAATCTTGGCACGGGCGGCTTCGTTCTCGACCTGTAGGAGCGCAGTATCAGTATGATAGTTCGAGTACGTCTATGGATGCATCGCGAGGCTGTACGTACGGCGATTTCAAAATCGACCATCTTCTCCGCGAAGGTGCTCATCTCGTTGTTGAAGCAGAAACGATATTCCCCTACATCATTCGCCGTGAATACGAAATCGCCCTGTCGTTCCTTGGTACCATCGAGGATAACCTTGTCTGTGGGGCCGACAACCGAGTAGTCGACATCGAATGCGCCTCCGGATTGGACCTGTCCCCAAAATGGTCAGCCCTCCAGTCTTAGGCTTCCTGGTGCTACAACCTACTGCGAAGTAGAAAGCCAATTTGGTCCCCTTGTTCTCAACATGCGCGAAGAAGCATGCTTTCTCGTGTGCTTCTAACCTGTAGGTAAGAGCTGTAGCGTACACAGCAGTGGTATATGCCAACAATGCGCTGAAAAGGGTGAGAAGTGTCCGCATCGTGTTCGTTGGCGTGGACGACTGCGTTTGTTGATGCGTGTTCTCGTGTGCTGGAAGTTACAGCTGTCGACAACGTCGGCGGTAGGTTTTGCCGACACAAGGATGCAGGGGAGGGAAGGCGCGGGGAACTAGCGACTGGCCAATGGGAGCAAAGGCAGCCGCGGACAAGCACTGCGAAATGTAGATCCTCGATGTTATTTGGAGTGTCGAACAGGAATTGAACGTCTGCGCAACATTTCTACTAGGTAGAGACAGGCAACCGTAGCATTACGGAACTCGCACCTATGGTTGAGCTGCTTTCGCTACCACTAAACACACACCCGTACACTGGAAATGGTCAAGAAATCACGCGAGACAAACCTGGTAGATTTTCAACGTGTAGTGCATTAGTCAGGACATGAAAGCAAGTTGATGCATTCCTGCTATACTAATCTACATTGCTTACACACTGACCTTGATCCAAAATGAGATCGCTGTAGCCATCTTGACAGACGCCAGCGCCAACCTCCCGACGCACGCGACTCCGCCTATGCAATACTTCCAAGCTCCTTTGCGCCATAAATGTTGGGGTTTGCGCAACACACGCTGTCTTGACCCGCTAAGCGATGCCGACAAAACTTCCATAACAATGCCATGTTGTGAACGTTATGACTGCACTCAGCAACGTCGCCTGCCACCCTTCTCATTTCCGTTGTATACTACACAACTGTCCAGCTGCTTCAACGAATGAAAATCGAATCCGTCTTTCCCCAGAGCGTCTTCGTCTTGGCTGGGTGTTCGAGACCTAGTGATACATCGTCCCGCGCGCCTACCAAATCCCATAGGACTTCATCTGTAATGCCGTCAACTCTATGGACTTGCAATCGCCTAGAGTAGCTTACCATCATCGATTGGTTCGGGCTTGGAATATTGAGCTTTGCCGACAAGAGCAAACTTAATCTTATCCAGCTGTTTGCCCTTGATCTTGGTAAACTCGGAGATTCGCTGCTTCGTTTCACTGAAAGGCTCACCCTAACACATGTTAGTAAGAGCGTCGAATAAATACCAATGGCTACACATACCTCCTTCAACGTGAACTGAAACGGCACCCCGTGTGCTTTTGACGGTTCCTTGTCAAAGTGGAATACTGAGATCTTCTTCGATGACTCGTCCTCAGGGAAAGGCGCAACAAAGATCGACGTGTAATCGTAGAGGCTCATCACCGAGTAATCTGGTGGGAGAATCTTGTGGAACTTGTTCACATGTACTTCATAAGCACGAACCTTCGGCATCACTTCGTCGCTGATGCCTACTTTCTTTTGCAACGCCTCCAGGAGATCCGCAACTTGGGCATTCTTAGGGACCATCAAAGTATGCTCCTCCTACTTTACATTAATATTGACAAGTACATTGGTGGGGGTCAAAACTCACCTCCTTACTGAGGCCCTCAGGGAGCCAAGTCACCTTGACAGGCTTCCTTTGCTCAAGTTCCTTCAGACTCATATCCAGAACCTCGTAAAACATGGCATCGTTTCGCTGGTTTGCGCTTGCGGAATAGTTGTAAGGGCCAGGGAAGAGTATGTTGCTTAGTGTGGAATTGGCGTTGTACTTGATAGGCAGCTTGGGCTTGCCGGCAGTGCTGACGGTCGTGAAGCGCATATAGCTAGGGTCAGTTTTGAGGAACTCTGCTACCTTGCTGGAGAACTGGTCGTACGCCATCTTTTTGCTGAGGGTCAGGGAGAACGTGGGTAAATCCGTGTCCGGCACCCTAGGCACGAACTCGATATTGATCCTATTCAGCAGGTAATCGTAGAAGTCCTTTGCCTCTGTATAGCCTCCCGCAGCTGTTATTTGGGCAGACTCCTTGTCGTTCAGTACACGTTGCACTGTAATAATGTCGCCATCTTGTATTTCCGAGGCTGCTAGTGTTATCTTCGGCTTCATCGCTTCGATCATGTTTTGTTTGATCTCCTCCGAGAGCTTGATCTGCGTGCCGGTTGGCCATCCCAACATCTTAGTGATTGCCGGAGTCAGATCAGAAACCTTGTCTTGGAACGCCGCGTAGAAAGTGCCGACACCGAACAGACTCTGCTCATTAGCGTCGAAGTGCTTCAGGAAGATCATTAGTGGGCGATTATTGGTCTGACCTTTGAGGTCCACTAGTTTCTCGCCAAATACTGACGCTCCGCTATCATCGCGTTCTTCGGCTTTCTCGATCCACATCCTGAACTGCGACTGCTTCGTGCCATGCTTGCTTGCGGCCTCTTCGACCGTCATTTCGGGGAATTCAAGAGCGGTGTCAGGGCGAATGGTGCCGTTTTGCCTATTGACCATGGACCACGGCCGTAACATGTCCGCTTCAGTTCCTAAATCTTGAGCAACAGTGGCAGCAAAGTCAGCCATCGTAGTGGCTCGGAGCACGCGGTAGATGCTTGGGCTAGCAGGCGTCTCTGCTTCGCTCTTCCATGGCACGATGTCGAATCCTTGGTGGGCTTTGAATTGTTCCTCTGACGCAACTGCAACGTCCATGTAGAGATGAGCCTCTTCGCGTTCCTTCTTCCTACGCTCCAACATTGCCCGCTCTTCAGCCAGTCGTTCTGCCAAATGTTTTGGTGGCTCTACCGCGTTGCTGTCTATGAGAACTTGGTCAAGTCTGGTTTCTCTTATGTATACCAGCATGTAGGCACTCATTGAGCGCTTAGCAGACCAGGCCCTAGTGTAGGGGTTACGCTGGCCAGTGTTTCCGTTGGCTTGGGCGTAGTCACCACCAAAGTTTTCTTCCAACGCCTCACGTAGTGTTGCGCGAGTCACACGGTCATCATCGAATTTGTAGTAGTGTCCGTCTTTGGTAGGCTTGAGGAAAGCGTAATAGTGGCCCGCGTTGAGATCACCACTGTGCACCAAAACGCCGTGAAGGTGGTATATCCAGGACTCGGATCGATCGGCTCCGTCGGAAAGGTAAGGCGCAGCGTCCCAGACTTCTGGAAATTCGTAGCGGTCGTTAACCTTCATCATGGCGTCGCGTGTGAAATCGTATTCGAAGCGCTTGAGCTGGAGGTGTAGCACGGGCGGGAAGCTCTCAAAGATGACACCCTTTTTGGCGTCTTGCAGTCCGAAGCCCTCTGCGAAATACTTGTTTTCGCCGTCCATGGTCTCTACTTGCACGTAGTCTTTGAAACTGTCGTCCAGATTCTTGTTCCCACTCACGTTCAATTGGATGTCCCAGAAGTCCTCAACCCGGGATGATTCGTAGTCGACGTTGATACATGATATGTAAGTCTTCATCTTGCCAACGAACATTCTTGTCAAGGCGCCCTCGGCTTCAGTGCCTTTCATCCTCTCATCAAGCTTGTCCATGAGCACACGGGACAGCTCCTGCACGTCCTGCTGTTCGAAAATCTGCTTCGAGTCCCAACCGAAAGAATGTGTGAGTTCCGTTGTGCCTACGGCGTTGTTCGATGTCTGGAGAAGGTAGAAAAGCCGTTGTAGAGCGTACGCGCTGTTAGAGCGATCAGCTTCTTCGGCGGTCGGAATCTGGTAAACGGCCTGAGAAGGTCAGTTTCTGTCCCGTACTCTAGAGCTTGCTGCATACCTGACGGAAAGCATTAGTGAAAAATAGCGACTGTAGGAGCGAGTTAAGGTAGCAAGTTGCGCCTTGGTTCTTCAGTCCGACCATACCGGTCTCTTTCTTCGAGTCGTAGCTGGAATGAAAGGTCAGAAAATTGATACCAACTAGAAACACTAGCGTTTGACGCTCACTTGATGAAGTTGTGCCATAACACCCCGGTCGGGTCCTTGAGCACTCTGATGTATGCAGTCACGTTGGCCGCGTTGTCTTCTACCATGGGCCGTCCTCGGTCCTCCCATGAATTGCTGAAAAGTTTTCTTAGCTCTGCAAAGCGTGTGAAGCCCCAGTCGCCTTCTTCGGCAGTGAAGCGGTGATGTGCAGTGTGTGTGGTGTATATGGTTGGGTCCTTGGGGTTCCAGAGCACGAGCATGAATTCGACACATGCATACCAGTCCTCTGGCATCTGCTTCTCCTCGTAGGCTTGCTCCAGGTAGAAGGAAGCAAAGTCGACATTGTTGCCGTACGGGAAGAACAGTATCCGCCAGGGATGCCCGCCGCACTCGAAGATGGGGCCATGTTCGCGGCGTGTGAGCTGGCGCCAGTCCTTGATCTCCCACGTGTTGTATACTTCGGCTTCAGTCTCGTATTCCAGATTCTTAGGCATGTGTCTCTTCATAAAGGCATCGTATTCGTCGGCGCGGGGCTCGGCGTCGGCGTCGACCTCGTCCATTTGATCGTCTGTGTCTGGTGTGATGATGGCGACGTCGGCCTTCTCGTCGTACTCGTTGTCGACGAGCATGTCACTTTCCATCTGGGTGAGTGGCCGAGTCAGTATGGCTGCGTATCGAGCGACCCAGGCGAAGGCGCAAGCTTACCTGATCCATGGCGGCGTCGTCTTCCCGGCAGGTGCGGGTGGAGGCGGGGGCAGGCTGCAAGGAAGGAGCTATAGAAAAGAGTCGCAAAGGCAGGCACGACTGTGTGCGCTCGGCGTGGGGGGCTGAAGAAAGGAAGCTGCGCGCCTGTCGCCTAGAGAAAGGAAGGTACGGGTGGACTGCACTTGCGCGGGAGGGATACGGGTGAGGATAGGTTCTTCGCTACAAGGTGGCGGCGGCGGAGATGTGACGATGGTATTATGGTCGTCCTGGAGACTCCAACAGCGAGAATGGGCACGGGGGGTGGACGGTTGGGGCGCACAAAGACGGGACGCTGGAGCAGCTGTCGAGGCTCCCAGCAGCAACTCTCTTCGACGGTTGCAGCCTTGGCGCTCGATACAGTCTGCAGTGGAGTGCGGCCTACGACGTCATTCGTCTACCTGCGTACGGGTGGGCAGCAGTTCACGCAAATATCTCCTTTTACGCACAATCGCGCTCTGTGTTTGGCGCAATGCCTGTTTTCAGTCGTGGCCCTATGGCGGCCTACTCTTCACTGTGCTACCCAGCAGACAATTAAAAGGGTGTGGGTGAATGCTCCAAAGTTGGCCGGTTAGCGGAGCATGTCATCACATGCCCCGTATTTTACTACCACTACAGCTCCATCATCGGGCTCCTACACTTGCTCCAACTCGCACCGATCATTATGAACATAGCACGACGTAGTCTCACGTTGTGCGCGAGACACTTTGGCTGTCCACGTCGGGTGGCTCCAGACTCTTCCATCTTCAAGCTACAAATTCAACTTTTGCATGCTGCAGCCGCCGCGCCAGCATGGAGACCGTCTTCGGCCCTGGACGAGTGAGCTCCTAACCAACAGACAGCAATGGTGCCGATTAAAGCTGACATGTGAGTAGATGGGTGCAGCGTGAAGCCAGGCCCATAAGCTTGCGCCAATTGACTTTCTTTGGTCGGACTCTGACTGAGTCTCGTCTCATCGACTCAGCCAACTACTGCCGTCTAGAGCTCCCCACGAGGTGTGATCATGTCCTTCGAACTTGCAAAACAATGGCTAAATCCACGTAGACTTGCGCATCGCTTGCGTGATATACAGACCCTACCATATGTCGTCGTTGCGAATCCTCATCTTGCCCATGTCTACGAGTCGTACCTGCGAGCCTTTGAACGCTTCCGCCGCATACCCGAGATAAAGTCGCTCCAAGATAACGAGAAGTACTGCAAAGTGCTCCAAGAGACGTTGACCGAGCATGCGACTGTCATACCACGCCTCGCTATTGGCGTCCTCGAGGTCCGAGGTCTGATGAAGGCTGAGGAGACGGATAAGTTCATGACCACCATGTTGCGATCGGTATGCTCTCAGCCTTCATAACCCCGTGAGCAGCGCTAATCAATGTAGCGCATCTCGCGACGCGTCATTGCAGAACAACATCTAGCACTTACCGAGACCTTCGATTCGCCGTGGCATTTCCCCCAGGCACAAATCCATCCTCAGGATCAGGACGCAGTCGGCGAGATCTTTTTGCGTTGCAATGCGAAGGAGATAGTCCAAGATTGCGGCAAGACGATGCAGGAGTTGATCAAGCGCGCCTATGGCTCCCATGTCGACATCCCCGAGATCAAAGTTTACGGCCACGACGCGACGTTTCCATACATTTTGAGCCATCTCGAATACATCATTGGTGAGCTTCTACGAAACTCCATCCAAGCTGTAATCGAGCAGTGCAAGTCCAAGGATGGCAAGCTGCCACCTATCCAAGTGTTAATATGCGAAACCTCGCAGCATGTCATTATCCGGATATCTGATCAAGGTGGTGGCATCCCGAACGAAGTCTTGCCATACCTGTGGAGCTTTAGCAAAGGTCCTCGGCGTGAGAAAAGATTGGAAAATTTGGCAAGAGTACCAAAACTACTGGGCACGTTGCAAGAGCTGCAGGTACCTGGAGGGGAATCTGCCGCACAGGTGCAGAATCGCCTAGATAGCAGATCGAAGTACGGCGATTCGGGTCTACACCACGGCTCACTGTCCTCATTGACTAGCCGCGCACCAGACCTGCGACTAGGCATTGGGCTTCCCATGTCGCGCCTATATGCTGGTAAGTACTATGCTAGTAACGGAGTTATGCCGCATGGCTAATGCTTTTCTAGAATACTGGGCTGGCAGTCTCGAGATTCACAGCTTAGAAGGTTATGGAGTAGATGCTTTCCTTCAGATATCGAAGCTCGGTAACAAGAATGAACGACTCACTACACGGGCCTCCATGGACGCCATATAGATGGTGCGCCAGAGGAAAGCGTTGCCGGTCTGCTCGGGTTGTCGTGAGGCAAGTGTGTCGTGCGCGTAGCTCATTCTAAATCCAGGAGACGACGACAGCCGCCCAACAGTGCTTTCCTTGCCCACTACCACCTGCGAAGCCGTCTGTCTGAACCGCACAACCTCCTGTCTAACAACAACACAACCATTACACCCAGGCTCCGCTCGATTCATCAAAACACCGTATTGCTCGCGAGTATCTATTACTACAATACAGCATGTCCGCAGAACGTCTCGTGAGTATGTGCAGCCGTGCTAGTGGACTATATTGACGCCTCTAGCCATCGCTACACACTGGTGTTGGCATCGCCAGTCATGCTCACCCATTGGCTGTGGCCGATTCTATATCATCAGACGATGCAGACCATCAATACCTCGAAAGCCTCATGGCCAATGTTTCCTCTGATGTCGAGTTGTGCGGCCTCGCTCTCCACTCTAACGCATCACCTAATGAGATGCACTGTCCACGTCTGCGGAGGTCAGAGTCCAAGCAGAGACCCTCTACAGCACCCGAAACGCTCGTTCAAGCCAACATGGTCACACAATTCCCAAGCAACGTGCTCTTCGAACGCGTATCGCGGTATGTCGTCAAGGGTGAAATTGTAGACCTACTCCAGGT
This sequence comes from Alternaria gansuensis, assembly GCA_009289805.1. Lineage (NCBI taxonomy): Eukaryota > Fungi > Ascomycota > Dothideomycetes > Pleosporales > Pleosporaceae > Alternaria > Alternaria gansuensis. The sequence continues at coordinate 4,532 of WBOK01000416.1, read as the reverse complement.
CGATGCGACTCCAGAAGAAAACAAGCCACAGGCCGAGGACGCCTCAACGCCCCCGATGCCGTCGGATACCAGCACAACACTATCCAAGACTCATGATTTACGCCGCATTCCACGAATTCGTTCCGTTGATTGGGATATCCTCAAAGAATTGAGAAAGCGCCATCTCAACTCGCCCAAGAAACGAAAGGCTTCTTTACGCTCCACAAGCTACGATAGAACGTTACCTGTAGAACTGGTGCACGTGGAACCCGATGCTTGCCTTAAACGGCAGAAGCTGGAGCTATCTAGTGATATCGATTTGCACGCCACGGTCGCTGATTTGGAAAGGGACCGGACTGCGGCGGAAGAGTGTAAAGCTATGCTCGAAGCGCTCGAAGTTTTTCGTCGATCAGTGGACAGCCGAAGTTCTGATGAGCGGCGACCCAGTGAGGTGATACGCCGTATGCGCGAAGCGCTGACCCCGACCCTTGACCTGGCATACGCAACAGTCGATAAAGAGTTATCGGACCTAAAGGAGGGTGATTGCAGTACACCTGTCAAGAATATGGAGGCCCCAGACGTTCAACCGCCTACGCCACCACACTTCACTATGGAATCTGATTCCAGCTACGCCAGCGACCCCAACTCGGCCAGTAACGCCAGTGATCTCGATACCAACAAGTCACTTGGAGGAACCAACATCTTGTGCTCCCCACCTTCGGCCGAGCTTTCCCAGGACGAGATTCAAAAGAACTATCGCGAGTTCGAGGAGGTTGCCAGACGCAGGAAAACTGATCCCACTTCTGCGTCGACCTGCGACGTGGGTGATATGAACTTTGAGCGCATTTTTCTGGAAGATAGCGAGGTGAGCGACGGCTTTGATGACGCGAGCGGGTTGAGTGATGACATGGATGGGTTGCTGATGGACGAGGATTAAATTTGTGGACCGTCGCGTTGAGTTGATGCTTGGATCACTTTGTCTGTAGAGCTAGCGTATTACGAATCAGATTGCATTTCTCTAGTTGAACCTTCTTACGCAAGTGCTTGATAAAATGCTATTAAGGTGTGAGATCTTCAGCATCGCCAGTGGAATACAGTCGTCCATCTCAGAAATCGCATCGCGTTTTGTTGCCGGGTGTGTTAGACCAGTAAACACGCCTCGTTTGTAATTGTACTGTCAACCCAAGGAGGAAACCATCAAGAATGGCAGTCAAATACCTCGAAAACAAATCCTGGTTCGATTTTTTTTTCCGCATACATCCTTACCATCCCTCATACCGGTCATCGTCACGATATACTTCTTTGTATGTATACGAGCAGCCGGCTCCCGAAGAACATGCTGAACCGCGTCATATACAATGCGATTGTTACTGCTTAGCTAATAAGCCGAAATCTAGCTTAATTGTTAGCAATTTTGCGTACTTCGCTTGTCCTTGGGTGAAGACATTTTCGAGCGTATAGGTCTATTGGAGGAGAGAGTTCGGAGCGGCGAAGCATTGGAAGAAAAAAAAAAACTTCTTTTTTTCAAGCGAGAAAACTGTAGTGGAGATACTTCAGCACAGAGTTGGTCTATCGGATCGACACGTCAAGGGTCGTTTTAGTGTCATCGTTATCCGCAGAGATTACTTTGAATACCAAAGAGTGACTTTCCGGTGGAACTCTGGTACTAAATACTCAACGCGTGGTAGTTAACCAGGATCTTGAAGATATTGCAACATGTTGAATAGACACCATATCTATGCTCACTGAGAAAATGAAAAGCTTCCCAGTGGAGAGGGCAAAACTAATCAGATGATAGATTCTCGGGTTAACAGAATAGAAACTGTCGTTATATATCGATTAAAAAACGTCATTGGGCAAAGAAAAAAGCGTGCTCGTACAACTCATCCTCATTGCCTCAGCTGCCCTCCCTCTTGAAGATGGCCAGCAAAGAGCCGCAGCTACCCGAATTCCACCTTCGCACCTGCCCAATTCACAAGCCTTGCTTGGCTCAACAGGCAGCGTCGTCGCTCCTACCTCGCCTTTACCCCGCCCCCGCTTTTGTCGCCTATACCTGCGTCCCCCGCCACTTTTCCTTCGTCTTGCCACTCAATCACGCCATCGCGTCTAACTACGTTCGACCACCATGGTTCAGGTACGCCCCCAAATTTTTTTGCTTGGGTTTCCTAATGCGGTAGACTATGTCTCTGTATATGCTGGCTTGGGCATGGCAGGACTGACAGTGTGGTTGTAGCTTGAATACTCGGTCGAAGAGCCGCTTAACCGCGAGCCGCTTAACCGCGAGCCGGAGCTTGAGAAGCTGGTTCAGAGGTATGTGTACAGTGTTCTAGTATAGGAGAAGTGGAGGAAACAGGGTGGGGGATAGGCGATGAAAGCTGTCAGTCGAGCACGAGTCATTTCACTCACGGCGTCCACTAATTTTGGAATGGAGCTCGGTCGTCCTTCTCCATCGGACCCAGCATTGTTACACGAGTACTTTTTTGGGGTCTCTAAGCGATGACAATGCTAATGCTGAGTCCAGTTTCATCACCAAAGACGGCTACGACCGCAATCACGGCCCCATACCTCACATCGATGCCAACACACACAAAGTCTCCGTTACCGGTCTCGTCAACAATGAACTCTTGCTTTCCATCTCAGATCTCCAAGAACTTCCACAGCACACCGTGATATGCGCACTGCAATGTGCCGGCAACCGTCGTCACACCATGCGCACAAAAATGAAAGAGGTATGCGGCATCGACTGGTTTGATGGCGCTGTCATGAACTGCAAGTGGACCGGACCTCTGCTGAAGGATGTTCTGGAGAAAGCTGGTGTCAAGGTCGATGATGACAAGCTGAAGGAGGCGCATGTGGCCTTCTCGTGCTACCAGACGACTACGCAAGAGGATGACTTCTACGGCGCCAGCATTCCACTATCACGCGCCATGGATCGGGAGAGCGCCATCTTGCTCGCGTTGAAGATGAACGACAAGCCTCTTCCACCCAAACATGGAGCTCCAGTCCGCGTGGTCACTCCTGGCATTGCCGGGGCAAGAAGCGTCAAGTGGCTTGATTCCATCTCAGTTCAACTGAGCGAGAGCCAAAGTTACTATCAGCAACATGACTACAAGATCTTGCCGCCAGAAGCTGATTGCAAAGAGAAGGCAGAAGAATACTGGGGCAAGATTAGCGCACTGCAGGATATGCCTGTCAATAGCGTCATCGGAGTCCCGAAGTCGGGTACTACAGTACATCGAGACGCAGACGGGACGATTGAAGTCAAGGGCTACGCTTTGCCTAGTGGTGCAGACGGGCCCATTGTCAAAGTCGAAGTCAGTGTTGACCGAGGAGAGTCATGGACACAGGCTGAGTTGACCAAAGCCTATGAGGGTGAAGACGCCGAGGATGTTGAACTCAAGTGGGCGTGGGCGCTATGGAAGGCGAGAGTCAAGGTGGAGAAGGGCAAGGATGTTGCAATTTACAGCCGTGCGACGGATAAGAGCGGTAATATTCAAGAGAAGTGTCCGAAGTGGAACTTCCGGGGCGTGGCCTATAACGGGTATGGAGAAGCTACTGGGCTGGAGGTTATCTGAAGAAGATGGTTGCTTATCTCGACAGCGGATGTAGCGAGTTGGTTTGATGCCGCACTTTTAGTACATAGAATGGCAGCATAGCATAACCATACTTTCCTTATAGTTTATCAAGTTCAACCTTGAAACAAATCAATCTCATCGCTGGCAGCGTTGGCGCGATCCAAAAACAATCGTGTGGTGTGCATCTCTGTATTAAGCCGCCTTATAAATAGCACCAAGAAACTCCCATTACAATATGCAGTCGTAATCCATGACCTATTCAATCACCTCCTCCACCTTGTACATTGCATGCCTTATATTAGATCCGTCACAGTCCAAGGCTCTTCCTGACATTCGTCCGCACAATCTTCTCATACTCGTCCCTCTTTTCTCTCCACATGCGCGCCGCGTCCACGTTCGCTGGACTCTCGTCATTCGGCTCCGCCAACATGCTCATGACGCTGATCAAGATCTTCTCAACGCTTTGTATGGGCGACCATCGTTCCGAGGCTTGTTCGTAGTGCATGGGGTCTTCGCCGGGTGCGTGGAGGATGGATATGCAGACTTCGCCGTTGGGGTATACTGTCGATATGGTCAGCCCAAGTCTCCAACACTCCATATTTCTCGCGCCTGCATATTGATAGGCAGGTAAGGGAGAGGGGAATCGTATTCTACGTATTCGAACGTACCATTTGGATGCCACATTTCCGTCACAAACTTCATCTTTGGCGGCGCGAGTGGGTAGTCCTTTGGGAACCGTAGCTCTGCGGGGAAGACACCGCTTTCAAAGGGTGTACCTTCCGGGCCTTGGATCAGTGCTTCCCAGACAAACATGTCGTCCTCGCTGACTGGACCAGCTGTAATGCCCTCCGGTGGATCGTTGGAGAGCATGCGGTATTCTTTGAAGAGACGTTTTGAAGCTGATGACGCCATGATGTGGAACGGGAAGCGGACGTGTACGGATAAACGTGGAGCAAGTACTCTTGGACCCGGGGGGGG
>WBOK01000415.1:0-53582 GCA_009289805.1 Alternaria gansuensis | reverse complement strand
ACGGCGTAACGCGCATGACCGCGTAACGCTCACCCCCACCAAAACAACACCACCTTTCAACACCTCATAACTCCACTAATATAGATCCAATCCAGGAAGCAATTAATAAAATTAATTTGCACGTACTAGGCGCATCTTTCTTGTATACGAAGTTTGCAGAAAAGTATAGTGTAGTATAATCTACGCTCTCTTAAAGACACTAAGGTGTTTTAATCTTGCGCAACTTTAAGGCTTAAAATTAATAGGCTCTCTATCTACAACAGGAGCTAGAGCTTATACAGTATATTAAACAGCTTACTAGGCGAGGCCTTTTACCTACACAAGCTATAATACAAAATTTCGCTTTATAAATTGCAAGGAGAGAGGTTGAAGTACACTAGGTTAATTGCTTTGTCTACTAGCATCCTAATAAGATTATTTTAAGATAGATAACAGGCATAAATAATAATTGCTATAAGGCTAATTTTAGATAGAAGTATAGCCTATACTTTAATCTTCTACGCAAGAAAATTAAACAGTACTACATTAAGCTATATTATATATATAATATAAATAAGAAAGGCTTCCTTCTTAGTATTTTAGAAAAATTAAAGAAGATCTTTAGTAAGCCTTTATATAAGCAAAAAAAAAAAAGAAGTACTATTTAAAATAGCTTGCAAGAGTAGATAACTCTCCTAGCCTGTATCTATACTAATAGATTTTATTTAGCGCCTACCTTTATATATTAATTAATTTAAGGATTAATATAGGACACTAAGTTATAAGCTTTTAATTTTAAAACTTATTAAGTTTAAATTACTTTATTACTTTTTAGCTAAACTAATAATAATATTAGTCTTACGTAGCTTAAACAGGTGTTTAATTATAATACTAAAATAAAAGCTTAATCCTTTTATTAATTACTTATTCTAGACAGCTATAGATCTTACCTTACTATAAATTTTATTAAGTATTATAATTAGAATAAAATTCTTTTTATAGTTTATTCTTTTTATTTAACTTATATGCTATAGCTTTTTAATATTGCCTTGTTTAAGCCTTTCTTATTAGCTTACTAGGCTAAGATAGCTAGATTTCTAGAGAGGAACTAGGGCCTTACCTTAATAAGCAAGAGGGATTTCTTTCCTCTCTTTTATTAAGCCTAGCAGGCCTTCTTTAAAGAAATAATAATTTTAAAAGCTTTTAAAGCTACAAGCTTCTTACCCTTTAATCTTAAAGTTATATTAAAAAGATTTAGTACTAAGAGCCCTTTAAGTAATAGTAGTAAGTCTTTAGGCTTAAGTACCTTAAACTAGAAGAAAGTTAAACGCCTACTACGCAAGGTAGTAAAAAATTAAAGTAATAAAAAAGCTTAAATGCTAAGCTAGGTTTATAACTAAATTTTAACTTAAAAAACTCTTTTTAAGCATAAAATTAAGGGCCTACGTAAGGCTCTAACTAATAAAAAGACACGCAGGAAACAAGGTAAGCCTCTCCTACTTTAGGAGCTTAAGAAGTACTAAGGTAGAGCTATAGTCTAGTCTCTAAGAAAAGTAAAGAAGGCATATAATTACTAATAACTTTAGGAGCGTAAGAAGGAGCAGGTATAATACTAAAAAGCTAAGATAAATAGGCATTGTAAGACAACAAGGCAGGTAAAGGCAAAGAAGAAGGAAATAAGGCAATAGGCAAGGGCTATAGCTTAATTAGTAAGAAAGAAGGAGAAGGCTAAGAAGGATGCTAAACAGGCCTCTAGGGCAGCTGCTCGCAGGGCTACAAAACAACTCTAACAATCTATAAAAACTTCTTAAAAGGGTAAAAGAAGCAGCCTTAAGGCTCTTAAAAAAGTTACTTAAAAAAAGAGGCCTATTATAAGCCCTACAGGTAGTGGAGAGCCTTAAGGTGGTGTTACAGCTTAACTAGCGTCTACCTTGCGCATAGGGTGCGCGATTAAAACTCTAACTTAATTTCTATAGCTATATATATTATTTAAGCCTTATAGATCTTACTACTAAAAAATCTCGCAATAGTAGCTATTGTGTAAGGCTCTACAGCCTTAAGTTTGGTGGTGGTTTTGGTGTTCAAACCGCGCGTTACGCAGTCATGCGCGTTACGCCATCCACCTTAGTACCGTATCTATGCGCGCAATGCGCTAGTTTGCGCAATGCGCGGCCTTAACACAACAACTACCTACACAAATCACGTCATAACTCCACCAATATAGATCTAATTTAGGAAGCAATTAAAGAAATTAAATTACGCGCACTAGGCGCATCTGTTTTGTATACAAAGTTTGCAGAAAAGTATAATGTTGTTCGTAGTACGCTTATCTGAAGGCACTAAAGAGAAACACAGGCACGCTAACTCGCCTACCTTTCTCTCTACCTACACTAAGAAACTAAGCTACTACAATATATTACTACGCTTACTAAGCGATATACACTACTTATACAAGTAATAATACGCAACTTTGCCTTATCTTTAGTTTGTAGAAAAGTTTTAGAAAGCTAAGTTACTTGCTTTATTAACAGAAATTCTACCTATTTTATCTTGCGCTAGCAAGCAGGAATAGATTACAATTGCTATAAAGCTAATTTAAAGGCTAAATATAGCCTCTACTTTAAGCTACTACATAAGAAAATTAAAAAATACAATATAAGGCTTTCTTAAATCTTTAATATAAATAAGAAAGGCTTTATAATTAGAGTAACTAGAAATTAAAAAGGGTGTTTAACAAGAAAATATACAACTAAAAAGGAGTTAAAGCTGCAACTTAAGATAGTAATAGAAAGTAGGTAACTATTCTAGCCTGCTTTTGTTTAGATAGTATAGCTCTATCTTTAGCTTTTATTTTTTAGTTAGCTGTTAGAGCTCTAAAATTAAGCTAAGTTAAGAATATTAATAATAAAAAGCACTTAGTATTTGTTAGTTTATCTTCTCATAGCTAGACTAATAATAATATAGGTCTAGCCTAGCTTAAGGAGGGTTTTAAAAGAGAGACTAGACAGAAAGCTTATTTAGGATACTAATTACTCTTTCTAGACAGCTACAAATTTTACTTAACTATAAATTTTATTAATTACTATAACAACTACAAGATCTTATTAGCTGAATTTCTTTCTTATTTAACTTATACGCTTTAACTGCTTAACATTAGATTATTTAAACCTCTTTTAACTGGCTACTTAACTAAGCTTTTATTCTACCTTTATAAAAGCTAAGGGCTCTTACTTATTGTAAAAGGAGACTTTTTTCTTCTTCTTTAGAGGGCCTAGGGTACTGCTTTTAAAAAGGAGACTATTAAAAAGTCTTTTTAGGTAACTAGAGTTTATTTACTTAATCGTAAGGTTATCTTTTAAAAATTCTATAAGAAGTCTAGTTTAAAGAAATTCTTAGCTTCTGTACTTAGTAAAGATAATTAGCTTGAAATAAAAACTCTTACACGCTATTTAGTGCAAAATTAGAGTAGTAAAAAGGCAAAATAGCTTTGTTAAAGTCACTACTACATCTTAGCTTTAATTAGTATTCTTTATAGAGAGATCTAAGGCTTAAAAGAGGCTCTTTTAGTTAAAAAGAGATACTAAAAGAAGAGCTATACTCTCTAACTTAACAATCCTTAGGAGTATTATAGTAGTGCTATTTTCTAGTTACTTAGGAAGGTTTGTTAGGCTTAAGACAACAAGGTAGCTTAATAACATAAACAACAACTACTCTAACTTTTAAAAGCTAAAAAGTCCTACTTAAAAGAGTAAGCTTAATTATATAAGGCTTAACAAGCTAAAAAGAGGCGTATTAAGAAAGAGAGGCTTAAGGAGGTGAGGCAGAAAGAGAAGGCTAAAAAGGCAGCTAAAAAGGAGCGTTAGAAATTAGCTCGCGACACTTAAAAAGCTATACAACTATCCTAATTAGGTAAGTGTAAGGCTTTATAAGCCTCTACTTAAAAGCAAAAGCGTTAAAAACGTATTGTTGTTAATTTATCTTATATTAAAACTAAGGTAGCCGTACTAGCTGCCCTAGCGCGCACCACCCGCCGCGGGCGTAGCGTCAACTTACTAAGTAAATATAAGTAGCACAAATTGATTGCAATAATTTATATACTACAACTCTACAAAATCTCGCGATACTAGCTATTAGTAGTGGCTCTACAGCCTTATTTTTCTAAAATCTATATTTGTTGGGGCCGCGCATTGCGCGCACGGACACGGTAAGGCTCTCCACTACCGAGGTTAACGGCGTAACGCGCATGACCGCGTAACGCGCGGTTTAAACACCAAAACCACCACTAAACTTGAGGCTGTAGAGCCTCACACAATAGCTACTATCGCAAGATTTTTTAGTAGTAAAATCTATAAGGCTTAAATAATATATATAGCTATAGAAATTAAGTTAGAGTTTTAATCGCGCGCCCTGTGCGCGAGGTAGACGCTGGTTGAGCTGTAACACCACCTTAAGGCTCTCCACTACTTGTAGGGCTCACAATAGGCCTCTTTTTTTAAGTAACCTTTTTAAGAGCCTTAAGGCTGCTCTTCTTACCCTTTTAAGAAGTTTTTATAGATTGTTAGAGTTGTTTTGCAGCCCTGCAAGCAGCTGCCCTAGAGGCTTATTTAGTAGCCCTCTTAGCCTTCTTCTTTTCCCTTACTAATTAAGCTACAGCCCTTGCCTATTACCTTATTTTTTTTTTCTTTGCCTTTGCCTACTTTGTCTCCTTACAATGCCTGTTTATCTTAGCTTTTTAGTGTTGTACCTACTCCTCCTTGCGCTTTTAGAGTTATTAGCAATTATGTGCCTCTTTTACTTTCCTTAAAGACTAGACTATAGCTCTACCTTAGTACTCCTTAGGCTCCTAAAGTAGGAGAGGCTTACCTTGTTTCTTGCGTGTTTTTTTATTAGTTAGAGCCTTGCGTAGGCCCTTAATTTTATGTTTAAAGAGAGTCTTTTAAGTTAAGATTTAGTAATAAACCTAGCTTAGCATTTAAGCTTATTTATTACTTTAATTTTTTACTACCTTGCGTAGTAGGTGTTTAACTTTCCTCTAGTCTAAGGTACTTAAGCCTAAAGACTTATTTACTACTACTTAAAAAGCTCTTAATATTAAATCTTTTTAATATAACTTTAGAATTAAAGGGTAAAAGGCTTATAGCCTTAAAGGCCTTTAGAATTGTTATTTCCTTAAAGGAGGCCTGCTAGGCTTAGTAGAAGAGGGGAAAAAAATCCCTCTTACTTATTAAGGTACGGCCCTAGTTCCTCTCTAGAAATCTAAATATCTTAGCCTAGTAAGCTAATAAGAGAGGCTTAAATAGAGCAACATTAAGAAGCTGCAGCGTATAGGTTAAATAAAGAAGATAAACTATAAGAAGAATCTTATTCTAATTACAGTACTTAATAAAATTTATAATAAGGTAAGATTTATAGCTGTCTAGAATAAGTAATTAATAGGAGGATTAAGCCTTTGCTTTAGTATTGCAATTAAACACCTGTTTAAGCTACGCAAGACTAATATTATTGTTTATCAAGCTAGAAAGTAATAAGGTAATTTAAACTTAATAAGTCTTAAGATTAAGAGCTTATAATTAAGTGTCCTATATTAATTCTAAAGTTAATTAATATATAAGGGTAGGCGCTAGGTAAGATTTATTAGCATAGATATAGGCTAGGAGTGTTATCTACTCTTATAAGCTATCTTAAATAGTACTCTTTTTTTTTCCTACTTATATAAGGGCTTACTAAAGATCCTCTTTAATTTTCTTAGGATACTAAGGAGGAAGCCTTTTTTATCTATATTGTATATATAACGCAGCTTAATATAGTACTGTTTAATTTTCTTACGTAGAAGATTAAAGTATAGGCTGTACTTCTTTTTAGAATTAGCCTTGTGGCAATTATTATCTATGCCTGTTGTCTATTTTAAAATAATCTTATTAGGATGCCGGTAGACAAAGTAATTAACTTAGTGTACTTTAACCTCTCTTCTTGCAATCTATAAGGCGAAATTTTGTATTATAGCTTGTATAGGTAGAAGGCCTTGCCTAGTAAGCTATTTATTATACTGTATAAGCTCTAGCTCCTGTTGTAGATAGAGAGCCTGTTAATTTTAAGCCTTAAGGTTACGCAAGGTTAAAACACCTTAGTGTCTTTAAGAGAGCGTAGATTGTACTATACTATACTTTTCTACAAACTTTATATACAAGAAAGATGCGCCTAGTGCGCGTAAATTAATTTTATTAATTGCTTCCTAGATTGGATCTATATTAGTGGAGTTATAAGGTATTAAAAGGTGGTGTTGTTTTAGTAGGGGTAAGCGTTACGCGGTCATGTCGGTACCTGTACCATGCTCGTGCACGCAGTGCGCCAGGTCGCGTAACGCGCTACCCTAACAACATAAGATAAACAAGAAAATAAAGCTGTGTAGCCACCTATAGTTGCTATTATTACGAGATTATATAGTTTTGTAGTAATTATAGCATTGCGATTATAATAGGCTACTTGTATTTACTTAGTAGCTTAGTGGTGCGGCCGTGGCGGGTAGTCTAAGTTAGGACAGCTAGTGCAGCCACCTTAGCTTAAACATAAGATAAATTAACAAAAATATGTTTTTAATGCTTCTGCTTTTAAGAGAAGCCCTATAAGGCTTTGCGCTTCCCTTTTTAGGACAATTATATAGCTTTTTAAGCGTTGTTAGCTCTTTTTTAGGCCTCCTTTTTAGCTACCTTAGCGGCTTTCTCCTTCTCCCGCACCTTCTTAAGTCTTTCTCTCTTAACACGCCTCTTTTTAGCTTGTTAAAGCTTATATAATTAAGCTTACTCTCTTAGCTAAGATCTTATAGCTTTTTATAGTTGTTGTTGTTGTTTCTCTTACTTTTATATTACGTTATTATCCTAAGCCTGTTAGACCTTACAAGGGCTTTAAAAGTAAGCTTCTTTGTAGTACTCTTCTTAGTGGTTAAGTTATAGAGTATAGCTCTTCTTTTTATGCTTCTTTTTTACTAAAAGAGCCTTTTTTAGTCCCTTAATTTTATAGTAAAGGAGCTTATTTTGTACTAAGATATAGTAGAGCGATCGGCGGAGCTTTTTAGACTTCTTTAAGCTTTTATCTTAAGTTAATTAGCGTATAAGAGACTTTATTTTAAGCTAATCTTTTCTACTAAGTACTAACGTTAAGCTTTTATCTAAACTTAAAGCTTTTTTAGTAAATCTTTTAAGTATAACGTCCTAGTTAGGTAGTACTATGCTAGTAGCTTTAAAGCTCTTTTTAATAGTCTTAGAAATAAAAGCCTTACCTTAGGCAGCTTAAAATAATAGAAAAAAGTCTTCTTTATGTACTAGGAGAAGCCCCTAACTCCTCTAAAGGTAGGATAAGAGCTCTTTTAAGTAAGCGTCTAATAAAGGCTTAAACAATGCTATATCTAGTAGCTAAAGCGTATAAGTTAAATAAAAAGAAAAGATAGCTAGTAGAATCTTGTTGTTATTGTAGTATTTAATAAAATCTATTGTTATATAGAATCTATAGCTGTTAAAGATAAGTAACTAGTAACTTAAGCAAGCTTTCTATTTTATTTTTTAATTAAACACCTCTTTAAGCTAAGCTAGCCCTATATTGTTATTAGACTAGCTAGAAGAAGATAAACTAACAAAGACTAAGTGTTGTTCTTATTTAATAAAGGCTACCTAGCTTAATTATATAGTGTTGTTAGCTAATTCAAATATAATACTTAGCAACAAAGCTTTTCTATCTAAATAAATATAAGCTATTACTGTTACCTACTCTTTATTGCTATCTTAAATAGCTGCTTTTACTACTTTTTACTTATATAGTTTCTTATTAAACACTCTTTTTAAGCGTCCTGTTACCTTAATTATAAAGCTCTTTTTATTTATATTATATATTTGCTAAGCTTCTACTTTATACTCCTTTATCTTATTATGTAAAAGATTAAAGTACAAGCTGTACTTAGCTTTAGAATTAGCTTTATAGCAATTCTAGTCTATCCCTCTCTACTAGCGTAAAATAAGATAGCTTAGGTTTCTGCAGAGGAAGCAGGTAACCTAGCTTTCTAAAACTTCTTTACTAGCTAAAGTAGACGCAAAGCTGCGTATTATCTCTCTTATAAAAGGTGTACACCTTTTAGTTAAGGTTTTGATATACTATATAAGCTTAGTTTCGCGTTGTGGGTTAAGGAGGAGGTAGGAGTTAGTGCGGGTGCGCATTTAATCCTAGTGGCGGCGTTGCAGTGTAGACTGTACAACACTATACTTTTTTACAATTTAGCAGTAGCTAAAGTTATCTCTAGCTTCACGTAATTCTATTTCTTTAATTGCTTCCTAAATCGGATCCATATTGGTGGAGTTATGGGGCGTCGCAGTTACGTGTAATTATGTTGGGGTGGCGCGTTACGCGACCTGGCGCACTGCGCGCACGGGCATGGTAAAGCTCGCGATAGGCCTCTCTTTTTAAGTAGCCTTTTTAAGAGCCTTAAGGCTGCTTCTCTTACCCTTTTAAGAAGTTTTTATAGATTGTTAAAGTTAATTTACAGCCCTGCAAGCAGCTGCCCTAGAGGCCTGTTTAGCAGCCTTCTTAGCCTTCTTCTTCCCTCTTACTAATTAAGCTGCAGCCCTTACCTGTTATTTTATTTTATTTTCTTTCTTCTTTGCCTACCTTATCTCCTTATAATGCCTGTTTATCTTAGCTTTTTAGTGTTGTACCTACTCCTTCTTACGCTCCAATAGGTGCTAGCAATTATATGCCTCTTTTATCTTTCTTAAAGACTAGACTATAGCTCTACCTTAGTACTCCTTAGGCACCTAAAGTAGAAGAGGCTTCTGTTATATCTTATATATCTTTTTATTAATTAGAGCCCTGCATAGGCTTTTAACTTTATGCTTAAGAAAAGTCTTTTTAGTTAAAATTTAATAATAAACTTAGCTTAGCTTTTAAGCTTATTTATTACTTTAATTTTCTACTACATTGCGTAGTAGGCGTTTAACTTTTTTTTTAGTTTAAGGCACTTAAGCTTAAAAACTTACTATTACTTAAAAGGCTCTTAATACTAAACTTCTTCAATCTAAGTCAACAATTAAAGAGTAAAAGGATTATGGGTTTAAAAGCCTTTAAAATTATGATTTCTTTAAAAAAGCCTTGCTAGGCTTAGTAAAAAAGGTAAAAGAAATCCCTCTTACTTATTAAGGTAGAGGTTTAGTTCCTCTCTAGAAATCTAGATATCTTAGCCTAATAAGCTAATAAGAGAGGCTTAAACAAAGCAATATTAAAAGGCTACAGTATATAAGTTAAATAAAAAGGATGAACTATAATGAGAATCTTGTTCTAATTAATGCTATCACTTGTGTATGCTGCTTTCAACACTCAAACTTGATATATATACGTAAAAATAAAAAGCTAAGGTTCTACTTAGTAAAATTTAAGATAAAGTTAGAAGTTTATAACTAAATATATCTCAAACGCTGATTTAAGGTATTTGTTCAGCAAAATAAAAACGTTACTAACAGTTAAACTAGCATAAGTATGTACTAGAGCTTACTTAGCAAAATAAAAAGTACTAAAAAGGTTAGGATTAGTATAAATACCTTGAAAATAACATATACTACAGAAACTTTATAAATAAATATCTTATTTCCTTTAAAGACTAAACCTGATCTATTATTTTATTAACTTACTACTGTTAACTATTTATACAAAAAACTTCTATAAGTACTACTGTACTATTGTGCCGGTGCACGGGGTGATACCCTACTACACGCTGGGTTAGTGCTCAACCACCTGATCTTGAGGTATATAACCTCTTCCGTGTATCGCGGAAAGGGGAACCATTCATTAACCACTCTTCTTTATCTTCTTGTACTGTACTATTGAATGGGCGTCTCCTTCTATTAATAGTTTCTATAACAACTTACAGCAAGATTGTTATCTTACTAACCGTATTCATGCATAATCTAACTACTAGTAATCTTCTACCTTTGTAGCAGTATGTTTTTATACACTCTAACACCTGTACAAATAGCAAAGCCTATAAGAACCTATTCTATTACTTAGTGCACAAAAGAACTAGTGCACAATTATTTCAAGAACAGTATAATAATCTTATATAAGCATAGAACCTAGGAGAATGCTAAAAAAGCTAAAATTCTAGGGAATATTACTAGATATACTTTTAGGGTGTTAGTACTATCCCCTACTACAGATTATATTAAGGACTACGCTACTTAAGTTAGGACAAAAAAAATTTCTAACAAAATAATTATACTTGAATAAATGCTAAGTTGAAAGTCTAACTAGTAAAATAAAGGCAGTAAGCTTTTAGTAGAATAAAGGCAGTCTTATAAATATTTAAACGCTAACATAAAGTCTACTTAGCAGAATAGAAGTAGTAAGCCTATTTAGTAGAAATTAAAACAAGTTATGCATGTATAAGAATAAAAAGCTATAGTTTATATAGCAAATATTAAAATAGAACTAAAAGCTTATAAGTAAGTATATGTAAATTGCTAATTTGAATTATCTGTCTAGCAAGATAGAGACGTTTCTAACAAGTATAATAGCATGTTTATAAATTAGAGCCTACTTAGCGAAATAAGGAGTACTAAAGAGGCAAAGATATATACAACTACTCTAAAATAAATTAATATTATAAAGACCTTAAGAATTAAAATTTTATTTCTTTTAACAGCTTAATTTTGTCTATTACTTTACTAACTAAATACTGTTAAGTATCTTTATAAAAAACGTTAAGAAGTTCTACTATACTATAGGTGTTAAAGAAGAATTGAAAGTTAAGTCAAGAATAGAAAGGCGAAACGCTTTCTTCTGCAGTGCCTACAGCTGCTAGTTTATGTTACTAGAAATACTATTAAGCTTGATTATTAATACTATAACTATACCTATGCACAACTTAGTGTTGTTTTTAGTTTAACTAAAATATAGTAAATTAGTTCTTCCTAGAAAAACTGTTACTAAACTCCTATAAAACTTTATTAGACAAGCTAATAATAGAGGTATATATAACACTATAAGAGTCTTTACATGCCTAGAGTATTTCTTTAATAAACATAATTTGCTTTCTTGTATTTTAAAACGTTTACCTAGATATATAGAGAAAATTTAGTTTAAGTTACAAGCACACATAAAAGAATAGTAAAAATACAAATATACTTCTATTAAAATAAGTAAACATTTCTACTTTTAAGCTTACATCTATAAATATACATAAAACTAGCTTAGGCTAGTAAAGTACTACACTTATTTAACTTCTATTGCTAATGTATATATAAAGAACAAGCGAGTCTCATAAGAAAAGGAAAGTATTCCATTTTCTAAGGTCTACTACAAATAGACAAAGAGGTAGTTATGTACTATATATTTTCTAACCTTAATAGTAATAACTAGAATACTTATAAATTAGATTTAATTTATTCTCTTTATAAATTCTACTTCAAGAAGATAGCTAGCTTAAAATAGAATTTATAAGCTAGAGTAAGGAGGCGCCAATGCAAAAATGTGCTTGATTATGCTATTTAACTAGCGTGCAACCTTTACCCCAAAGAAAGTAAAAAAAAGTAGTTGTTAATATTAGCAAAGCACATAAAAAAACAAGCATGCTAGTAGATATTAATGTACAAGTAGAGGACTTTATTAAGTCTTTAAAAAATCTAAAGCTTAAATTCTTAACTATTAACATGCTTATAGCTTACTTTACAACTAAAAAACTTTTAAAAAAACTTATCAACCACGCGGACTTTACTGCACAAGCAACTGATGCTAAACTTTTAAGTATAAGAAATAATAGTTTCTTTAAAACTAATTCTAAAAAAGAATTTTTTTACTGAGAAAAAGTATAGCATATTTAAATAATATAAAAACAAACACCGTTTCCTTTATGTATAGTGCTAAAGGGCACATGCTTAAGAAATATAAACTATACTATACTTTAAAGTAGATAGAATATGTTAGTTTTAACTAGGATATTGTAGCTAAGAAAGGAACTTACTACTTTAGGCTACTATATAAACCTCTAGAGGAAATCCTAGGATAGTTATTATGAAACTAAGTCTTACTATAGTTAAAAGTAAAGATTCAAGAACTTTACAACATTACTAACGAGATACTTAACTAACTAGCTTTTAGTATAATACCTAAAAAGTTTATTACTAAAGACTCTTAATTAGATTTAAAGTTTGGTAGCAAAAGCTCTAGTACTAGAAATGTAGCAACTAGTTTAATAAACTTAGGTTATTATAATAATGCTCTCTAGCAGTTCTAACAGTTCTGAGAACAATTTTATAATTCTGCTATGGATAAATAAATTAAAAAGGTTAACAATATAAATACTGCTAATAATATACTAGGAGGCAGAGAAAATGCTTTGCATAATATCTTTAAGTTGAATGCTGCTACGCGCTGAAACAGAAAGGGCTTTTTCCTCTACTAGGATATTCACTATGTTTCGAATAGAGAAATAAAGAAATAAGGAAGGCCAAGCAAAAATATAGGCACAATAAGAAGCAAGCAAATAACTTAAAGTAATACTTTAATCTTTAACTTACAGCCTATACATATGCAGTTTCTACAAGAAAAAATATAGAGTAATATACTTCTTATAGTGTAGCTTTATAACCTAGTGTTTGTAATTACTAGGCAACTATAGTTATTTTAGCAAGATAACAGCATGTTAGATAATTTAAAACACCCCCAGTAAGGACAAAAGAAAAAGGCTATAAAGTTTATAAGTTCTCTTTTTAATCTTAAGTTAAGAGAGATGATATAAAGTTAGCTAAATTGTATTATAACTACCTTGCTTAAGTATGAAGTACAAGAGGTTACTATATTTGACCTTATAAGATAGAATAATATCTAGAAACAACTGTGCAACTTTCTTAATAATAAGTTTAGTATTGTAGATAGCTTAAGTACGCTTAATGTTATAACTGGTAGAAAAATTACAGAATTTAAGTCTTGTTTAGCGCATCTAGAATCTGTTCTAACTACTAATTAGCTAAACTAGCGCACAGACCTAGAACACCCTACCAGTGTAAGGGGTGGCTTCAGGCAATAGTACTTGCTTCACACCACAGAAGTTAGTGAGAGATAGCTCCGAAATAAGTCCCCTCGCAGGTAAGGAGCAGCTTATAAGCACAATTACCCGTGGGGAAGCTAATGATAAGCGAACTTGGCGGAACCAGCTATTACTCAACCCTCCGTGACAACTAGTAAGATTCTACTAACTATACTAACTATTGCAAACTTGTATTTCAATACATTAAATATAAATTAATTAAATGCTTAGACCTGCTATAAGGTGCATAGGAAAGGCAATTTCTAGATTAATAAGATAGACAGTATATCTGCTAAGGAAGTCTAAAGACGCTAGCAAAGGAATAGATGAGTCTTTACCTGAATGGACCTACTAGAATACTAACTTATTTTAAATAGAAACTCTTTAAAGTGCTTAATTTAAACTAAAGTATTTATTCTTAAAGTATTAAAGGTGGTAGTTGTTGTTGTAGTCAAAATGGGTTTTCCAAAAAAGTGAAAAGCAGCTGCCCTCTACCAATCAGTCGCAAAAGTCAAAAGAAGATTGTGTAGTTGACGAAATTCGAACAGTGAGTGGATAAGGTCCACGCGCTAAGCGCCCGGAGCAGAAAAGCTTAGACCACCGAGCGAAATCAGGGTTGCCAGCCTATGGCTGGCAACAAGATTGCGATGGAGGTGGAGGAGGTGGAGGAGGGTAAGGACACGTACGTTACCGCAGCGGGAGCCTTCAATACTATAGAGTTACTTCTAATCTTGCATTAGCTTCCTTCGCACGCTCCGATACATTCGCCCCTAGGCTAGTAAATAGGTTGTGGTTGGGTCTTAGATAAGCTGACCTAACCACAACTCACGTCCGTGCGACCACAACCCAACCACAACCACTAGTCAATGCGACCACAACCCAACCACAACCACTAGTCAATGCAACCACAACCCAACCACAACCCAGGTATGGGTACCCCAACTCATTTTCTAGCCCATTCGCCCCTTTCACAATTCACTAGCCTATTCGCCCCTTTAACAGTGCAATTGAAAACCTTAAGATAGGTCTCTAGCAAGCTTAAACCTTGTGTTAAAGCTTGGTATACTTTTAAATTTTTGCTTTAAGCTAGCGGCCACCGAAGCTGGCCACCCACTGAAGCTGACCACCCGCCTAGAACTCAGCCACCTATTAAAAATCAACGTAATTAATTAAACCTAATTACAATTGCTACTCTGTACACATAGACTAGAGAGTTTAAGCTGCTAATTCAGCTGCTGCTCTCTCTACTGCTTTTTCTGCAGTGTTACTATTGTTTTGTAACTATAAAAGAGCAGACGCCTGTACTACTACTATAATTATTTTTATATCTGCAAAGCGTTAATTTAAATTTACATAAACTTTTTTTTATAGCTGCTAAGGCTTAAGAGCTTTAAGTTAACTATACAGCTTTTTATTTTCTACTTCTAGCTATACTGCGTAAGTATTTGCTACTACAATAGCTTTGCCTACTTTTTAAATAAGCTAGTAAGTCTTGCAGCTAATAATCTTGTTTTTATATAGCTTTTACTAAGCTATAAAAAGATTATAAGGTCTACAGGGGGTAGATAGATAGCTCTTAGCAGGTTAAGCTTAATTCTAACGTAGTAGCGTAATAAGCCTCTAAGCTACCTATAAGAAGTTAACTACCTGCTTAATATTTAATAGACAGATGCCTGCAGCAGCTTATTTAGCTTATATAACTTTTTTAGTAATTGCAGCCTCTCTAGCGTAATAATAAGCTGTAATAAAGCGTTTTTTTTAATAAGCGTTGCGTTATCTAGATACAATAGTTTCTAGATCTAGTTTTAGTAGAATCTCTTTACTACTAAGAAAACTAAAAAATCTAGTAGCTGCAACATATAAGATAAGTAAGTAAGTAAAAATAGAAGCTAAACCTTATTCTGCTTACAGGTCTATAAGAATTTTAAATTAATATAGCTACTATAGCTATCTAGAATTAGTATCCTCTAATAATTGTCTAATAGAGCTGTCTTAAGCAGAAATATCTATTACAGCTATTTAAAGCTTATTGCATTTAATATCTAGCTGTTTTTAGAAGTTGTGTAAAGCTAGTTAAGTATTATTATAGGAAACTAAGTACTTTATAAGTTCTTGCTTTT
This sequence comes from Alternaria gansuensis, assembly GCA_009289805.1. NCBI lineage: Eukaryota > Fungi > Ascomycota > Dothideomycetes > Pleosporales > Pleosporaceae > Alternaria > Alternaria gansuensis. The sequence continues at coordinate 38,423 of WBOK01000415.1, read as the reverse complement.
AAATATTACTCTATAGCGTAGTTTCTTGCCTATAGCTAATACGCACTTAATTATTAATACTTACTTACAATTTTCTAGTAACTGCTTGTAAGCCTTGCTTTTATAGCTATTTACAAGGACTCTAGTGTTTACATATACCTCTATAGCCTTGCTAGTCTTGTTTATATTTTATATATCTTTAGTACGTATACCTAGTCGTACGCGAGTCCTCTTAAAGAGCTTAAGAAACGCGCGTATTTATTCCTGTGTTGCTCCCTTAGCCCGCGCGCCCTCTATCTTTTTACTAATAATTCATGCAACACGTAAGTTGCGCTTAAGGAAGAAGAATATTTAACGCTTGCCTACAGGATTGTTGTTACTATTTATCCTTAAGATTTGATTCGCCATTTTTTACGCGCGCGCGTAGGATAGAGGAAACGCGCGTGTGTCCTCTTTAAGAATCTATTATACAAGAAACTCCTCTTATTGTAGAGTTAATTGCTGCTAGTATTTATAGCTGAATTGACGTGTCTGTGTACCGCGCAGTTAGGCAGCAAGCGTGCTTCAAGGGATGTTGTACGCCTTTGCAGCAGCTTGTTAACTTGTAAAAACACTAGAAACGATGTCGCTGAGAAATCACAAGTATAGAGTAGGTGGTCGAGTTCTGGGCGGGTGGCCAGCTTCAGTGGGTGGCCAGCTTCGGTGGCCGCTAGCTTAACGTGAACTTGTTCTATTCATTTCCATAGTAGAAATACAATAAGATTATACTTATTCTTATTCGCACCTCCTCTGCCTTTATATCTAAGAGTCTACTTTATCAGATATCTTAGGCTTGTTACCAATGTAGGCTAGTCTTATATATTGCTTGCAAATTTAAAGAGTTGTTCAATTTTCTGTCAAAACTGAATATATTATAATGAAGTAAGATGTTAACCTTACGTCGCAGAGCACTGCACTACATGCTTCGCTACCACCAGCAAATAACTTATCTGAGCTAAGCTGACGTGAGAGCACGTAACTCGAGCAGTAAGCTTACATGAGATAGTAAGCACTACTCACTAAGTAGTGTATATTTACTTTTAAGGTATCGAAGGTGGTATTTGTTGTTGTAGCAAAAACGGGTTTTCTAAAAATGTGAAAAGCAGCTAAACTCCACTAATTAGTCGCAACAGAAAAAAAAAGTTTGTGTGTAGTAAAAAGGATTAAAATGGTAGGTAAACAGGGTCTACGCGCTAAGTACTTCAAGCAGAAAAGCTTAGACTACTAAGCAAAAATTAGGGTTAAAAAACTTGCTAAAAGTACTAAGAAAAACATGATTTGAAACGTGTTTAAGAGCAATTACTGGCCTGTAGCTAGCAACTAGATTGCGATAAAGATAGAAGAGAAAACTAAGAACACGTACGTTACTGTAGTAGAAGCTTACAAAACTTTTTATTAAGCCATCTACTCTGTACTTTTTAATATCAAATTTCTTAATACCAGATGGTACTATATACAAACAACTTGTACATATATTATATAATACTTGTAACAATTTCTTTATTATCAAATAATGCGTCTACAAGATATATAGTTATATCAAAACGTTGTCGTGAAAGGCCGAAGCTAGAGTAGTGTATATGTTAACCTTAAATTTGACCAAAGTGATTAAAGTTTTAGAGCCCAAGACCAACAGCCCCTTGCTAGTGGCTTACTATGTACTTTCGTCTAATACTATAGTAGACAAAAACTATAAGAAGCTGGATTGCCCGCCTGTCTAGGATTATTATCAACAACCTATCCAGCTTACTCTACAGAAATCTCCAGCCCACTGACTATTTGAGTCTTCCTTAAACAACAACTACCTTGAGAAGTATGCTTTAATGTTAACATAACCTTTTCAAGTGCTGAAACAGATCTAGTGGTTCAATTAAGGACGATTATTCTTCCTGTAGCGCTCGCCGCTCTCTTCTTGATGGTTTCAAGCTCCCAAGTTACTAAGGATAACGCAATTACTTCTCACGATAACCTCTCCGGAACTTCCCAGTGGAAATCCACCCGTTTCAGCGTTGATAAAAAACGAAGCCACTTCGCCGATACAGCAACATATTCTAGAGACAATCGCCAACTTGAAAAACGTGTGTTTACTTCACCGAACATGAAGCGGGCTTTCAAAGTCGTCCTTGCCAACACTATCTATGCTGCGACCTGGGTGATCGACTTTGCTGTGACGGAGCGTCAACTTGGTCATGCCACTGTTTATTACAAGCTGCAATCTAGCGCTGCCGTTGAAAATCCTGATGTCGAGATCCCTCATCTTACAGATATTTTTGAGAGTCTAGAACAATTTCGCGGCAATGCGCAAATTGTACTAACCGGCTCCCACGCCGGCAATTTTATAAAAATTGTTTTTAATGGAGAGATCTTTGGCTCTGCTGCTGCATGCATATGGCAATCAATGATTAAACCCCCTGTGGCCACTGTCAATGGTGTGGCCACGCAAATCAAAAGCTGGACATTTGATGAGGTCTGAACAGCAAAGTTTGTAAACCTATTAGTATAGGCTCCATAATATAATCTACAAATGCCAGCCAGGATTAGCAAAGCCATTTTTTATCCACATAGTCTTGAAATATAAATATTTCCGGCAGTTAGAACAACTTCACTTTTATGTTCATTAGAACAGTACATTGTCACACGCTAAGCATTTGGAAATTTTTTGTTCATAATCTATGCCTTCATAAAACTTAATAACAAAAAGGTTAATAACCCAAGCTTGAATGTTTAGAATAACCTACGTTACATAGGCTCTAGATTAGCGAGCTATAACATCTCTAGAGAAGCATCTACTCTATCACACTCCCTATCCGTTATCGTTTTGGCCACCCTTAAGGAATTTTAACTAATGTGGTTCATGACCGAGCGAGCCACCTAACCAAGCAAGCCACAATTTTCGAACCCTTACCCTAACATACAACTACGTGCTTTGACAACATGATTTAAGAAAACTTACTAACGTGGTTTATTTATTTTCAAGGTGTCAAAGGTGGTGGTTGTTGTCGTAGTCAGAATAGGGTTTCAAATAAGTGAAAAGCAGCTACCCTCTACCGAGGTGGATGTAAGGGGCGGGCCTAGAGTCCTCGCATGCAACTACACACGCCGTCCACCTTGCCAAAAGGCAGGGATAAGATAATAGAGGATAGCTTTTATCTTGCGTAGTTAGTACTTCAGTTGCCACCGCAACTCGTAATGTGAGGTGGCACCACCGGGGTACCACCGAGGATCACACACCCTAGGCTCCAGTAGGTATTATAAAAGTTGCTCCATAGTAGATTTCTATAATCTGCAATAAATCTGCTAACACTACTTATATCTTTACTTTCTATTTTCATTATTAAGATTATAAGTTGCGTTTTTGTACTTACACCCGCTAATTAGCTAACGTAGTAGAAAAGAACAATTTATAAGCTAATTTTGCTTTTTACTAGTAATCTAAGCACTATATTTTATAAGCTGAGGTTAAGCTTATAATTACTTACTTTATTTACTGCTTAAGGCTTACTGGGGTAGACGGGCCAACGGGCCAGCACCAGCCAACGAGCCACTTTTACATAGTAATTTCAGCAAATTCATAATATTGAAATTGCTAAAAGTTTCTTCAATATTAATATTTTTTGATACTTTCAAAGATCGAGGGTATAAAAATAAATGTCTATAAACCTAGAATTTACTTTAGCTTAATAAGCCTTCGTTATAGAGATATCTATTTTGTAAATTGTTATACACTTTCTGACTAAGCTATATATAACCAAGTTAGAACTCTAGATATATAGACATAGGCTTCTAAACTCTTAATCTATTAGAACTTTGAAAAAACATCAATATTTTAAGAACTTATATAGAGAAAAATTCCAACAGAATAAAATCAGAATATTTGTTATATCTTTTTAAATATTCTACTTTGGAGTAATATGACTTGTATTTTATATTACGAGCCAGAAGTTGTATCTTTTAGCCTATTTAGATTTTTTAAAATCTCTATAGTTGAAGAGTTTATGTTTGTCGACAAAGAAGAAATTTCTTTAACTAAGGCTAACTAGGATAACGTATAATTCTAGATTTTTGGACCTATACTTCTAGACTCTCAATCTTTAAGTATTTTCAAAAAAGGTTCATGTTTAAGAAAGTTATAGCAATTTTGATATTAGAATTTTGCTAAAATTACTATGTAAAAGTGGCTCGTTGAGTGGTGCTAGCTGGTTGGCCCGTCTACCTTGGTAAAATTTCAACTTGTATGATTATTTAAGCTCCACAACTTGCTTACCAAGAGTCAAGGTTCTATTTTAATTAGCTAGCGCGTTGGAGTCTCTAGGCTAAGACTATTAGACTAGTAATAAGCTGCTAAGCTTTTTTGAAAAAGGCTCTTTACTTCTAGCTATTAATAGATTAGTTTTTTCTCTTGCAAGCGTGCTGCTGCATAAATATTAATAACTCTATAATTAAATAAGTTATTGTTTCCTAGAGTCTCTTGTTTGAGAGCTAGTTATATAGTAGTTCAACTAGTATCTTACTACTAATTGAAGCAATTTTTGTATGTGTACTAGCCTTGTGCTTAAGATACTAAATAGGTATAGGTTGGGTTTTGGTTGTAGCCTAACGTAAGCTGACCCAACCCTAACCGAACCACAATCTAATTTCTTCACGCTAAAAGTAGATATAGATTAGGTTAGGGTCACATAGACTAGTAGTTGTAGTTGTAGTTGTAGTTACGCGCACAGACCCTGGGTATAGGTTAAGTTATAGTTAGGTTATAGAGGGATGTAGTTAGACTGCGGTTACGTGCTTTTTATAGTGATAAATACCTGTGATAATTTGATAAAATAGGCTAAGATAGAAATACCTTAGCTAAGTAAGCACTAATTAACCCTTGTCTATAACCTGTAGATTACCTAACGACAACCACTAGTTTGGGCGCCCTAACTACAACCAAAACTACTAGTTATTGTAACCCAACTACAACCACAACTATTAGTCTATGCGACCTAACCACAACCACAACTTCTAGTCCTTGCGAACCCAACCTAACCTATACCCAAGCGTGGGCACCCATAACCTATTTACCGGTATACTTGTGCTTCATTTTCTTAGCGTTTTCTAATCTATTTCCAATCTTAGCAAGTAAGCTTCTTTTACTCCTTAAAACTGTAGATAGATTATTTTTAAAACTCTTAGTAGTTAGCTGCGTATTTTAATTTGCCTTTCTTGAAATAGGCAAGAGAACTTTTAAGTCTTTCTAGAAACAACTAGCTAGCCCTTAGAAAGATATTCTATAATCTTTGTTACTTAATTACTCTGTAGCTTTTACTTGGAAGATTCCTGTATAGAACTATTATTTATTAAAAGTTATATTATAAGTAGTAATTACCTAATTAAAAGTTAGTACTCAGATGTAACGTGAGCGGCAAGCGAGCTGCGCAGGCAAGCGAGCTGCGCACCTGTGCTAATACTACGTCTTATCTATCTTCTATCCTTATGTCTTAACAACCTTATCTTAAGCTGCTTCCTTATAAAGTTAGAATTATTTTTACTATCTAGGCTATCACATCTAACGCGTTATACAGCTAACAACGTGCTACTATCATTTACAATATATTTTAAAAGCACCCTTTAAACGCAACGCGCTAATACTGCCTTATGATATAATTCTTATTGTAACTTATTAAAGGTTTAAAGACACAAAGAGGAGATAATTAAATAGTATATAAAGAAGCTTAATTCACAAGGCTTTGCCCCTACGCTTAGCTATATATAAAAGATAGCTACCTAGCTACTAGCTACTTATAGTAATAGCTAGGTTAAAAAAGATAAGCTAGATATCCTATACACTCAGAGCATATAATTAAATCATTAATTACTACGGAACATAATAACTCAAAATTTCTTCCATAGTAATCTAGTAATAATTAGTTTTAGGTCTACCCTTGTACACAGTATCAAAGCGAAATATAGTATTTTGAACGAACACTTTTACAACTTTAATAAAAATAGCTTCTAAGTAGGTAAAAGAGGGTGTAGAAGAGTAATAATAGCATTTAAAAGGCGTACTAAGCAACTTAAAATTTAACCTAGCAACTGTATGTAAATAACGCTTATTACTAGCGTTAAAATAATAAAGTAGCTAATACTACCTTTTTTTATTTTGAAAGCAAAGTACTATAAATAAGCCTAGTATTATAATAACTTTGAGAAGTAAAAGATGAGTATTAGCAATAATAGCTAAATAATAAATAAGTTTAGTTCTACTTAGTTGTAGCACTTCATTTATATTGGAGTATTGACACGCGGATCACATTGTCGATCAGATGATCCTAGTAAGCTGTTCACGTGACGGCCTCGCTAGCGCCTATATAAACGGGCTGGATCCTCTTATGTCTCTTTAGTAGTTATTAGACACTTTTTTGTTGCACTTAGTTAATGAATATATTTATTTTCTACTTAGGTAATTAAGCAATTGCTCCTTCTTAGATCCTATAGTTATAAGCCCGGCTGCTTAATTGTAGTTTTAATACCTACTGCAACGCTGCGCAATTAGCAAGCTAGAAAGTTAACTATTTTATTATTACCTTACTCTCCTCTACTTACTAACAGCACGGCTAGCAGATGGCTACGGCTGCTGTACCTCTTTTCTACGTGATTATACGATCAATCTTCTACTAATCTATCCTACAACCTACAGGCTACTGTTATTATCAACGCAGCTACTTACTAATTAACTAACTAGCCTGCGCTTACCTTAACAATAATTTACGTTATAATCTTATAAAGCATCTTACTAAAATAAACCTTATTAATACACTACTTGTCGACTTAGGGGTAATTCTTAAAGCTTAATTAGACTAGCTAACTTAGTTTGCTATATTAAGACTAAACTGCTTAGAGAAAAGCATCTAGGATTAGGTTAATCCTAATCTCCCAGACGTGCTCTTAATAGATTACTAGGAGCTATAGTATCTAGAACTGCCTAAAGATATTAAGCAACTAGTTACCTTGTTACTTAGCGCTAATAAATAAATACAAAAAGACGACAAGATTGCTTAACGCAAATATAAGGCTTATACAATTAATGCTAAGTACAAGAAGAACAATTATAACAAGCTAGTTAATAAGTATAAACTATATACTACCTAATAAATTATTTAATAGAGTTAGGTTTTAGTTATTAACCTATTCTACTAAATCCTTTGCTTGCTAGTTTAGGTTACACTCTTGTAGGCTTTATCTAGAGTAGTAGTGATTAAATACTCCTAGGACAATTTAATAAGATTCTATAAACTCTTCAAGAAACTGTCTCTAAGATATTATGATATTTAGCTTCTATTTTAGGCTCTTTTTATGATAAATATTAAAGACGTAGATGTTTCTTGAGTTATAAAGAATTAAGAAAGTTTAAAAGTCGTTGTTGTTGCTAATATAAAAATGAACTTCTACTTTTATATTCTTTTAAGTATAGAATAGAGTTCTTAGCTGTAAGCCTTTATAGGTTAGTAGAGTTTGTGTAAATTCTAAGTAGGCAACTAACCTGGTATCTTTGTAAGGTTCTTTTACTAACTAAGGCTCTTGTATTGCAATAATCTTTGCGTTAGCTGTGATAGCTAAGTTAAGTGCGCTCTTTATACATAGTAGAGCTACTTCTATTAATTGTTATTTATAGAACTTTAATTATACTTATTAGTTCAATTAGTCTTAGCTGTCCTAGCTTGTAGGGTATTGCATTCTGAACTGTTTGCAGCGTGAAGTTTGCTGTAGTTAGCATACTTAAATATAGTGTGTATATAGGATTTCTCTTTACTAGCACAAAACTCACATTAATGTTAACTAGTATAGTAAAGTTTGCTGCAAATTTAGCAGGCTACTTTTAAGTATTCAATTTTAAGGTAACTAAATTCTTAGTATTTAGTGTATTACTTAGTGATATTAATAACTTGTAGCTTTCTTGCTTTTAGGCTTTGCCCTAGAATATAGATTTTCCCTCTAATAGCCTCTTAGGCTTCTTCCTTTATGGCGAACGCAACTCAGGCTAAACTAAAGCTTTCGTTTCCTTTTTTATTCTTAGGCGTAAGCTAAAAAGAATTGCTTATAACCTTTAGGTCTTTATTAAAAAATTCCATTTCTTTTTTACTACCCTTAACCCGTAGTTTGTAGGAAGTTTGTAAATATGTAAAACCTTAAAATAGAGCGTAATAAGCTGCGCAGCCTTAAAGGTTGTAAAATCTTGCTATATAGCTTAATTCTTGAAGAGGTATTTTGCTTTAAAAGCTAGCGTAGTTATAATTATTTTGTCTTCTTTCGAAGATACTGTAATTAAGGCAACTACTAAAGATTAGACACCTTCATTTATTACAAATGTGCTGTTGAAGGTATTCCTAAGTTTAAAGGTGTTAAAAGCTGCTAGGGTCTTACTAAATAAGACTGGTTAGTAATTTTCTAGGCTAGTAGGCTTTAGCTTTTGTAATTAGAAATATTTATCTATATTTAATCTTTGTTGTTGCCTACCTTAGTAGCAAAAGTAGCTTTAGTAGTTTAACGTGTGTTTTAGATAGGCGTGTTTTAAATAGGTGTGTTTGTTTATCTCTTTTTCCTTCTTATTTGTTGTTGTTGTTGTAGGCTATGCTAGCTGCCCTCTTGTATTGCTTATATAGGTACTAAGCGATTCAGTATAGGGTCGATATATTAGGTTGGTATATTAAGTTGGTATAGGGATTTCGGTGTAAGTAGATAGCTAGTTGCTAGTCTAGCTATTAATTCTAATGTGTAGGTCGGTATATTAAGTTAGTATATCGAGTTAGTATAGGGATTTTAGTGTAGGTAGATAGCTAGTTGCTAGTCTAGCTATCAATTCTAATATGTGGGTCGGTATATTAGGTTGGTATATTAAGACGGGATGGAGGAATTCGGTGTAGGTAGATAGCTAGGAGCACTAGCTATCAATTCTAATGTGTAGGTTGATATAGGAGGTCGGTATATCGAGTCAGTATAAGAATTTCAAATAAATAGATAGCTAGTTAAATAGATCTATTAGTTCACTACGCTAATAAATCTATTATACCTAAGTAAAAAGCCGTTGCTTTGTCGAGTAGAGGTTGTATAGTGCCTTTAATTGAACTCTAAAATTTGCAGAGTTTTCAACAGTTAACCACTCTGTTTCTCTACAACTAGCCAGCGCGCGCGCCACAACACCTGCACTAAGCAAGCAAGTATTAGAAACTGATTTTAGGAAGGCGTTTGAGATAGTTAAGGCGAGAAAAAGGCAAAGCCAGACCTTTTTCTCGCCTTGAAAAGTTGGTGTTCGATAGCTCTCTTAAGCCCTCAAAGAGGCTTAATATTTAGTTTGCTAGAATAGCAGTATTCTTCTTGTTTACTCTACTATTTTCTACATAGTCTCTAAAGACTTCTACTAAGTCTAGGAGGCTTATTTGCTAGGTAGAGTTGTTTTTAGCTATGTTAGCTGCATAAACTACTTGATGTCTAGCAATTTTAAGTGCTTCTTTAATTAAAGAGACTTTTAGTGTCTTATTTCTAATTAGGTATTAAAGTATAAGTCTGATAAAAGAAGATAAGTTGCTCCTAGTGTAATTATAGATAGGTCCAATTAGTTGTTCTAAGGTTTAGCTTTCTAGGCATAGCGTAGTTTCTTAGCTAGTCTCTACTACTATAGTATCTGTATCTATTTCTATTTGTTTTTTGTTTAATCCCCTTAAGTTTCTAAAATTCATTTTTTTTGTTGTTTTTTTGTGTTATTGTAATTTCTTAGTGTAGTTAAGCTTTAATAAGCTCCTTGATTTCTATTAGCTTTAGATGCCTTGGCATGTAGTCTAAGCTTAGAGAAATTTTCCTCCTAGAAGAAGGGGTAGGGTAGCCCTTTCACCCTCTCTAGCGCGCTAGCGCCTTCGCTGCAGGCTTTGGAATATATCGCAATCGACTACTTAGGGTTATTTCCTTAAGATCCAGTTGTCTTTGATCAATTTCCAGAAAAGTAGACGTTGGTATGTGTGATGGACTTGCTACTTTGTTAAAGTTAAGTATATAGAGAGTTAAGCGTGCGTAGACTGTTGTAAACTAGAGTTAAAGTGTTCTTACAAAGAAGTGTATTAATATAGTTGATAAAGTATTTAGTTCTTGTTCTAGTTAGCTTTTGGTATGGCAAAATTACACTGCAATTATAATATTATATGTAAGAGCGGCTAGTTTTAATATATATAGCTTTGTTAAACTTTAGCTAAATTTTATTAGTGCGGGTAGCAGAGTGCTGGTAAACAGAATTACTGTCGAGATCTTAAGCCTAGCTAGTTACACTCTACTACTAATACTAAGTAGATAAAATCTTGTCTCCTCCTTCCTTTTGCATAACCTATTGAGATAAGTATATTAATAGATTAGTTTTCTCCTTCTCTTTTCTTTAAACTACTTAGTATCTGCTAATTTTAAATTTGTAAAGGTTTTGCAGAAGATTATAAGCTTACTTAGCTATAACATAGTATATGTTAACAGCGTTTAGTTTAACAATATAATAAAAAGCTGTAATAAATTATTGTAATTGCTAATGTATAGCGTACAACTGTCTGCTCTATAAATTTAATACTATACTAGCTATAGGCTATTAGTAGATGCGTGTATAGCTAAATTAAAATACACTTGTTACTTTTATTAAGCTCTATGTAAGAGGCCTTTTTATTAGACTGTATTAATTTGAAGTATTCTATAACAAAAGCAGTATAGTTTAAAAAATATACTACTTTTACGTTATATAAATTGTGTTAATTAGCTGCAATAAGCGCTAGTTAATGTTAATTACTTAAGTGCAAAATTACTACTATAATTTATCTAACGGCTTCGGCCTTTTAAGACAACATTTTAATGTAACCACACATTTTGTAGACACCTTTTTAGTGAAAAAAGATTTTTTGCTAACAACAGGTATCTAGGCTTACGCCCCTTTATTCGGTATTGCTAGCACGCAATTAGTGTGTCGCATGTTTAGATAGAAACAAAGAAAAGCAAAACAAAGACGTAAATTGCCTTCTAACTTAACGCGCCCTATCCTGCTCTTATTTTGCCTATACTGCCTATGCCGCCTACTTATATTTAGGCTTTACTTCTAGGTACTCTTAGACTAATTAAAGAAGCAGCATTATTATTACTTTACTTCCTAACTTATAAATGCGACAATAGAACGCCTACTCCTTTTTTTCTACCTCTTTCTTCTCTATCGCTATTTTGACGTTATTTAATAGCTAGACTAACTAGTTAATAGTTTCTTTACTTAGCCTATGCGCAATTAATAAGAAGAGAGGGATACTAAAGTAGAGTATTTTAAGTACTTTGCTAGTATTAGTAAATACCCTATAAATCTTGTATTCCTTCTATAACTAGCTAAGTTAAGGCTTAATATTCTTTTTGTATATAGAGATATTGCGGATTCTAGAGTTGTTTATAAGAGATATAATTATAAAGTCCTAAGAAAGCTAACTTTGTAGATACTTAATAAGCTTAGGTGTTTGCATAACTAGCTTAAGCTAGACAAGTTTAGGGGTTAAGTGTATAATAAAAAAGCTTCTTATTTTTAAATAAAAGTTAAGTTTAAAGAAATACTTGTTGTAGAGGTTGCACGCTATTGTAGTGTATTATATGCGAATTGTTTGTATACAGTGCTATTTAAAAGATAAGAAGTAGTAAGTAAAAAGCAGCAGCTTTAGCTTTATAAAGTATTGCAGGCTCCCGCTGCGGTACGTACGTGTCTTTTCCCTCCTCTATTACATTATATTGCAATCTTATTGCAATCCTACTATAATCCTATTATTAGCTATAGGCTGGCAATCGCTGTTAGACACGTTTTAACTAGTGTCGTTTTTTAGTACCTTAGCAAATTTTTTAACTCTAATTATTGCTTTGTAGACTAAGATTTTCTTCTAGAACTTATCTACCAACAGTTTAACTCTTGTTAACTACACATTTTTTTTTTCGACATTTGCGATAAATTAGTAAAGGGTAGCTACTTTTCACTTTTTTAGAACCCTATTTTAAGTACAACAACAACTACTACTTTTAATACCTTCAAAAATAAATAATTTATCTAAAAAGCTTTTTAACTCTGTAGAATTGCTACAGTTTGAATAATTATATTTATTTTTGTTTTAAACTTTAGCTTGTAGTTTTTGCTATTAGTTTTTAGTCATATACTTATTTTTACATTAACTATAGTACTTATTAATATTAAAATTATTCTTCACTTCTGCTTTATATTTATTGCTATTATATTCATTATTATATGGCTTATTGCTGTATAGAATAGTATTGTTGCTAAATTTTTAGAAATTTCACACTAGCAAAGGCTTAAATTGTTTATACTAGTTAGTAAGTTAAAGTAATCAAAAGATATGTTCAAAATTTATCTTATTTTTACTAATAATAATAGCTAACGTGTTTCACAAGCGAGCGGGCCACCTAAGCGAGCGGGCCAATTTTCTTATGCGCTCGACCTACGGGTTAACTGCGCGTAACAGCTTAACAATACGAATATAACACAGCCTATACTAAAGCCAATATATTACTTGCTATCTCTAATATTAATTTCTAACGCGTAAAAAGCAGACGACGCGCTGTAGTAGTCTATAACACTCCTTAAACAACAACATAGTACTAACGCGCTAGACAACGTATATAATGCGATTACGAGCTAAATTTAAAGAAAATAAACAAACTAGAAGAGGAGATGATAGTCTAATGTATACTAGACAAGTTAAAGCGTGGATTTGCCTCTATAAAGAGCACCATACGCAATATAGCTAATAGACTACTGCGTAAACGCAGCAGTAAGCCTGTTAGCAAGAACTAGGTTAACAACTTTATTAAGCAGACTTTTAAGCTTAGGAAGGTCTAGAGCTATCTATACAACTATTAGCAAGCTAGGTGTAAGAATGTAGTAATTATATAGCGCTAGTTTAACTTAGTGTAGGATACAAAATAGAAGTAAAGTATTTTTAATAATAATATCTACAACTTTAATAAGAATAGCTTTATAGTAGGCAAGATATTATTATAGATAGTAATTATAGAGTAGGACTAATAAGGCAAGAAAAAAGAAACTCTAGCTAAAGAACTATAAGTAGATTAATATAATCTAATGCATTAGTGCTGCAGGGCAGGTGCGTCTACCTTTTATAGTATTTATAGGCAAGGTACTTATTAATACTTAGTTTAAAAATCTACCTAGCAATTAGATTCGTAGAGTAAGCCTTAATAGTTAGACAAATCATTAGCTTGCTTTTACGTAGCTAGAGCACTTTAATAAGCATATAAAGTAGTAGAATATTAGGGAATATAGGCTACCAATAATCAATAGCTATAAGAGCTATAATTTAGCTAAATTCAAAGAGGGCTGTAAGAAAAAGAATATTATTTACTTTTATATACCTTCTTATTTATCTTACCTACTACAAATTTTAGATGTTATATGTTTCTTGCTACTAAAGCGCAGGTATAGCGACATTTTTTTAAGCTTAGCATGCAACTATATTAACTTTATTAGTAAAAAAGCTTTCTTACCAGAATTGGAAAAGGCGTCTAAGTAGGCTTTGACTGAAGGGAATGTCTAAGCTAGCTTTTCAAGTGCTAAATTAGTCTTATATAACCTAGAAGTTGTAATATTAAATCTTAATATATAGTTATAGACGCTAACGCTACTACTAGGCATGTGCACTATATAAAAGCTAAGAACACTTAGCAAGGCCTACAAATTTTAGGCGCAAAGTACGCTTATTTAATAAAAAATAAGAAACTACCCTAAGTCTTCTATAAGCTTATCAAATAAGCAATTTTAACAGCTAAGTAAAGGAGCGTAATAGATAGTACATTCTATAGCATTATTACAAAAAAAATATACGCAAATGCAAAGCGCAATTAAAGAGCTTATAAACTGTAAAAGCTAAAAGCAACAATATATCTAGACTAAAAAGTCTTTAATAGTTAATAAAGTAAGGAGCTTAATTGCTAAGCTAAAGTGTAGCTAGCGTAAAGGTGGCGAAGTACCTGCGCAGAGGGTGCGCGGTGCAAGGCGCTACAGGCGTTGTAAGAGGACTAGGCACAACGCGCGTACTTGTATAGTTAAAATTAAGTTAAATAGTAATAGCAAGGCTTCTAAAGGATAGATTAGCTTATTACAGTTTTTGATTTATTATGTTAGTAGCTTGTTGAAATGTTGCGCAGGTCGAGCGCATGAGAAAAGTAGCCCGCTCGCTTAGGTAGCCCGCTCGCTTGTAAAACACGTTAACTCTTCTCGACTTATACTTTTAACAAAGTCTAACTATTTACTCTTAGCCTATTTACTTATAAAAGTATTAGTGTAAAGCTTTTTAAGTCTATTACTATAAGTGCGAGCATAATTTATTCAAAAATACTATTAAAGCTATTAATCTAAGTATTCATGCGACTCTAGCTACGATTATTTAATCTTTTTACTTTCTATACCTTCTCGTTCAGAATTCTTATATGCTATCTTATATCAACTTTATAGTATGCGTCTTTCGATTTTTTTAAAATTTTAATTCAAAATTGTCTCTAGCTACTTACCTATATATAAATAAGCATAACTTTATAATAGGTAACTATGTTAACTAACCACTCTTCTAGGCGTTGTATTGCTTCTAGTTAAGTACTTCTTACGCTGCCTTAATTATCTCTTTATATATTTCTGTACTAGCATTCTTATATTGTTTATTACTTTTTTATTATTAATATGTAGCAGCCGAAGTAGCTACATATACGTTTTATAAGGCTTTAATTTTAAAATTCAGTTAAGCTACTTAGCTTCTTTGCGTGATAGCTTAAAGACTGAAGCTTAATAATTTCTTTTTAACAAGACTTTTAAATTTGTAAAGTAACTTTTCTTTAAACTATCACTTTCTTAGCTCCGTTTCACAAGTATAATATTGATTTTCATTTATTCAAATTTCCAACTTTTTATAAATTAGCATACGCCATAATCACTAGCTATACCAAATACCTCTGTAAGCTTCTTCTATATATGACGTTTAAAACCTTGTAGTATTAAAATTAAAATACGTAGTAATAGAACTTTCAGACTATTACCTAGCTCTTCTTTAATTGTTACTATTATAATAAATATGAACTTAACTTTAGTTAGTTAATGTTAGTTGTAGTATTTAAATAGTAGGTATATATTTAGAAATATAACTTTATTACAGCTAGTGTGGCCTTTGCGTTTAAACTAAAGCTGACAGAAGATTTAATCCTTTCCTATAATTAGACCACTAATTACTACTTACTAACAATATTGCTTAGCATGTTGCAATATAACAGCTCCTTATTATTTCTACCTTTGTACCTTATTACTACAAGAAGAATAACTTTATACGCTTACTATAAACTTTTAATAACAATACAACTACTATAATAGCGCGCACTTAGCGAACTGAGTAAGCTTTAACTAGTAGTAAAGCGCTTCTAAAGAAATTGTATACAAAGGCTAGTTAAAAGCTACTTATATTATTTATAAATGCTGCTGCTCAAATGAGGAATGTTAATTTAAGCTACGCAGTAAGCTATTATAGTTTGTTATTTTAGTAAAATACTAATCGCGTATAGCTATTAAGCTAAAATAAATTATAAAGTAGTAAAAGTTAACTAAACTATTATTGCGCAAACTTTTATCTAGCTGTCTTCTTTACAAAACTATACCTACTTATTGCTTTAGTCTGCGCTTTTAGTAAGAGGCAGTTTATACTTTTCGAAAGTCCGCTAATGCTTTCTTAGTTAGCTACTTTAAAAGTATTTCAACTACTCTTGTTATTTTTTAATCTTCCATTTACTATTAAAAGTTAAACTACAGTATTAATACTACTCATATAAAGAAAGTAACTTTTGAAGCTGAAGATTTACAGATAGCAATTAAGTACTATAAAAAATTAAGTACTAACTTTAAAATTTGCTAGCCTTTTACAAAAAGCTTATATAGTAGCTAGTAAGAGTTTTTTTGTATGTGATTATTTAAGTATGCTCTTTTTATTTCTTATACACTATAATAACTAGCTGTGTAGACAAGTACAAACTAACTACTTCTCTCTAGAACTTAACTTCAACTTAACTACAACCTACAGTCTGTGCGTTATAACTAAACCATAACTACAACTACGCGTTTGTGCAACCTAACTACAACTTACGTCTATGCGACCTTAACTTAACTACAACTACTCTTTTCTACGCACAGACTAGTAGTTGTGGTTAGGTTGTAGTTAGGTTAGCTTATGTAAGACCCAACCACGACCTAACCCTAACCTATTTACTAGCGTTCACCCAACCCACTAGCTCTTTATATAGTGATAGATATATCGCAAGCTATATCCTAGTTATCAGCCTATCTATAAATGATTGAAAATACTAGAAAAATACTAAATTTTTTAGTGAAATTTCTAGGTTAATAAGAATATTTTTAAACTCACTTGTATCTGTAGCGGAGTCCTGTTCCTTGCCAAGTTCCTTAATTCTCCTTTCTTAGAAGTATTCTTGTCTAGCGCTGTGTCTACGCGAAATAGAAGACTTGTTAGAAAATATAACTTTTTTAATATCAATATATTTAAATATTTTTATGGTCTTCTAAGTATATTTCATGCGATTCAAAGCTCTTTTCTTGTTTAAGAGATTCCTTTATTTAGTAGAAGAAATAGAGTATTTTTCTGCTTGCAATAAGCGCTGTAAGCTTCGAGTAGAAAAAGATAAAGTATTTTGCTCTAGAATACGCTTCTTTGTTTTCTTAAGGCATCTTTCTAGGTCTCTATTAACTACTTGGATAGCTTTTTTAGAGACATTAGCAGGGCAGCCTAGTTTAGGCTAAGAAACAGGTAAAAAGGTGTTTTATTTCTTTTAATACATTGTATAGTATAATCAATGATTTTAGAAAGCTTTTCTAGTTTAGTATTAATAGCACTTATCGACTTTTCTTGTGATGAAAGAGAGTGAACTTCTCTTTCAAACTCTAAAAGTTCTAATAGACATAGTGAGATAATAAAGAAGAGAAAATCTAAGGTTAAAAAGAGACTATTATATAAACTAACGCTAAATAAAGCTTACGTAAATTTAGCGTCCTCTTCTAAAGTCTTTTTTCCAGTTCTTTATTTATAAGATAATAGTATTATTAACTAACTTTACAAATCTGCTTACCTAGTATTTATGTAGGATAGTATTACCTAATCTCTTATTAGACATTTTTGTACGTTCAATAAAAAGTTATAACTAGATTTAACTATTGAGTGGTGTGGGAAATCCTGCGGGTAAGAAGCAGCAGGCAGGGAGCTTTTATAAAGAAGTATTGCAGGCTCCCGCTGCGGTAACGTACGTGTCCTTACCCTCCTCCTCTATCTCTATCGCAATCTTGTTGCCAGCCATAGGCTAGCAATTGCCGTTAAACACATTTTTATTAGTGCCGTTTTTAGTACCTTTAGCAAGTTTTTTCAACTCTAATTATTGCTTAGTGGTCTAAGCTTTTGTGCTCCGAGCGCTTAGCGCTTAGACCTCATCTACCCACCGTTCATAATTTCGTTAACTACACATAATCTTTTTTTTTGACCTTTGCGACTAATTAGTAGAGGGCAGCTACTTTTTACTTTTTTAGAAAATCTATTTTAACTACAACAACAACCACTACCTTAAATACCTTAAAAAACCAAGTAACTAGAGTTAACTAGACTTTTTTCCACCTCATTTCAGTACCTTTTATCACCTACTAGATGCATACTAAGCAAGCTTACTAGTATCCTAACTTAAAGCAGAAGTTCTGCGCTTTTCCAAACTCTAAAAATTATAGTCCTAGCTTATCTAGTTATTTAATTTTCTTTCTTCAAAAAAGGATTTTTTAAAATTGCTCATTTTTATTGTCACCCCTCTGTATAATAAGTAGCTAATTAAAAGGCTTGGACACTGCGTAACACCTACAAAGTCAAGGCTAAAATTACTTGTCTCCAATATAAAGAAAGAAACTACTTAAAGTATTTTATAACTTCTTTCATTAAGAAAGTTGTATAGCTAAGTAAAGGGGAATAATAAAAAGCATATAAAATAACGCTTATAAAAAAGAAAAGAGCTACTTTTTAAGAAGCTTAAAATCTAACCTGCAAGCGTAAAAGCTACAGGTAGCAATATATATAAATAAACAAGACTTTTACTATTAGTGTAAAATAAAAGGTTTTAGCTAAATAGACAGATAGTACTTGTAGCAATAAGAAGAGTGCGTTAAAGAGAGTGCATAAAAAGAAACGATGTAGGCGTTACAAGTAGACTAAACACAATGCTTGTACCTACGCAGTTAAAATTAGTAGTAATAGTAATAAAAGCAATTCTTATCAATAATTCAGTAATTTTAATAGTTTATTAACTGTAATAAAAGACTAGAATAATGTGCTGAAGCTAACATGCTAGTGTAGAGATGCTCGCTTGCTTAGGGTGCTCGCTCGCTTGTGAACTACGTTAATCTAGGTTTTAATAATAGAAATCTTAGCAGCCATCCTTCTTAACTAAGAAGTTTATATCTTATACTTACTAACTAGCTTATTATCATTTTTTCTTATATATTAAATATCAAATACTTAAGCCCTGTATTTATATTAAGTCGTTTTATAGTTCTCTTATATTTCAGCACTAGTGCTAGGTAATAAAGCAACTTGCTGCTTGATATTTCTAGGAAGTTTAAAATATTATAGCTCTTAGTAGTCTATTAAGGGCAAGTCTAAGAAATTAAGATTAACTTAATCCTAAATGCGTTTTTCTATGTATTGCAGCTTTAATAGAGCAAACTAAGTTAACCAGTCTAATCAAGTTTTAAAGATTCCCTCTAAGGCACCAAGTATTCAATTAGTACAGTCTATTTTTGTAAAATACTATATATAATTACAACGGAAGTTATTGTTGAAGTAACAATAAATAAATTAGTCAGTAAGTAAGTAGCTGTGTTAACAATTACAGTAGCATGTAAGCTGTACAATAAATTAGTGGAAGATTAATTATATTATTAATAGAATAGAGGCGCAGCAGCTGCAGCAATCTATTAGCTGTCCTATAGGTGTGTAGAGAAGAGTAAAATGTTAATAAAATAGTTAACTTTCTAGCTTACCATTTGCGCAGTAAGGATTAAGACTATAATTAACTAGCTAGGCTCATAACTGTAGAAGCTAAGAAGGAGCAATTGCTAAATTAATTAAGTAGAAAATAAGTGTATTAAGCAACTAAGTGTTACGATCAAGTGTCTAATAAATATTAAAGAGACTTAAGACGATCTAGCCTGTATATATAGGCGATAGCGTGGTCGTCACGTGTTTAGCTTACTAGGATCACCTAGTTACCAGGATAATCCGCATACAATACTCCAACAAGTACTTTATTAAGGAATATTTAAAGAATATAGCTACTATTTATTTTTAAGTTATTAAAGGTAGTGGTGTTTGTTGTAGTCAAAATGGGGTTTCAAAACAAGTGAAAAGCAGCTACCCTCAACTAATTTGTTGCAATTGTCAAAAAAAGATTATGCATAGTTAATAAGATTCGCACAGTAAATAAATATGTTCAAGGAGGTAAGCTTAAACTACTGGGCAATAACTAGAGTTAAAATCAATTTGCTAAAGTACTAAGAAACAACACTAGTTAAATCGTGTCTAACGGCGATCGCTGGCATATAGCTAGCAATAGGATTACAGTAGGATTGCAATAGGATTACAACATAATATAATAGAGAAAGGAAAAAACACGTACGTATCGCAGCGGGATCCTATAATGCTTTATAAAGCTGCTGCTTTTTACCTTTTAAACAGCATTACATACAAACAATTTGCATATAATATACTATAATAGCGTGTAACCTCTGCAGCAAGTATCTGTTAATTCTAGGCTCTTTTTTTTCTTTAAAAAGAGCATACTTTGTTACTATTTATTTAGCACTTAGGTTCGCCTAACTTAAACTGCTTGTCCAGATACCTAAATTTATTATGTATTTTTAAACTTCAACTTCTTAGCTAGACTTCCAAGGTAATAGAGATTAAAACAAGTTCTTTATTCATAATTTATATTTATACATAAAAGATATTAAGCCTTGACTTAGCTTGTTGTAGAAGGAATACGCAATCTCTAAGGTATTTGCTAATCCTAGCATAATATATAAAATTAATTACTTTAGTATTCCTATTTTCTTATTTATTGTATAAGGGCTAAGTATAGAGACTAGAACTTAGCTTAAACAGTTATTGCACAATGTTAAATCAGCAATATAGAAAAAAGATGTAAGGAAGAGGAGTAGGGTTTCTCTTATTACGTCTATATATTAATAAATAAGGTAATAACAGTGTTACTGCTTCATTTTATGTAGGAGCGCTTAGTAGTAAAGCAACAAAAATAAGAAAAATAAAGCGCGTTAAGTCAGGATATAATTTGTGTTTTTGTCTTCCTTTTTTTTGTTTCTATCTAAATATGCTAGAGCGATACACTAACTGTGTACCGACAATGCCAAACAAGGGGGCATAAGCCTATATACTTTTTCTTAGCAAAAAACCTTTTTTTACTAAAAAGGTGGCTACAAGATATGTAGTCGCAATAAAAGGTGGTCTTAAAAGACCGAAGCTAATATAGCTACTTTACTAACTTACTAAAAGTTATTTAAAAGAAAGAAACTACTCTAGTAGCAACTATTCATAAAACTATATATAAGTTTCTAGAATAAATATAAACTTATAAATCTAAGGTATCTGGAAATAAACTAACACACTTACCCTTGGACGTAGAAAAAAAAATTTTTACTAAAAACTTTAACTAATTCGCTAGAAGGGCTGATCTTAGAGCAATAGCTGCGCTATTAATATATACTATTAAATAAATTTACGTAACCTAATATATCTAATAACTTATAGACTATGCTTGAAAATGGGTTGGGAATGCCCATACTTAGGTTGTGGTTGGGTTGTGGTCGCATTAACTAAGTGGTAGGGTTAGGTTAGGGTCGCACAGGCGTCTAGTTATAGTTAGGTTAAAGTAGTAAAAACTAATAGTAGTTTAAAATGGGTTTTCCAAAAAAGTGAAAAGCAGCTGCCCTCTACTAATCAGTCGCAAAAGTCAAAAAAAGATTGTGTGTAGTCGACGAAGTAGTTTAAGTTATAAGGTAAATAAAAGTTAAATCAAAATTAAGTTACAATATTAATCATTAGTTATTAATAAATTCTTTTGAAAACGCTTAAGAATATCAAGATTTTGAAAAATAAATTTTTATTTCTATAGTTAATTATTACAGCTTATTATTTTAGTTGTGCTTAATGCGCTACTACTTTTATAGCTAAAGTAGAGAGTTCTTATCTATAAGCTTGTCTTCTACTATTTTCTTCTCTAGACTAAGTAGACTGTCTCTAGGCGCTAGAAGCTTAAGTAGAGTATCCATCTTGTTACAGAGTGCTTTAGCGCTATTAGTATTTATATAAAGATTTTCTTCTTTTTTATATTTTAAAAGATTGTAATTTTGAAAACTATAATCTACTACATAGTAGAGCTAAGATCTAATAGCTTTAATTTCTCATAATAACCTTTGCAGTATTGAAGACGCGCTTAATACTGATACTAGAAATTAAAACTCCTAATACATTTTTAATAACTTAAGCTAGTTAAAGGTAAATATTTCTATTCTCTTACTACTGCAAAAGAGTAGTAAATGGTATCTTCAGCGTAATATAAGAAGTGCTAAAGTAAGATTCTTTTTCTCAATAAATAAAGCTATGTACTTGCTCTTTTTTCTCTATAGCAGATTCTTAACTTAAACTAGAAAAGCTACTAAAAGGCAATAGATAAGCAGGTCTTTCAAACAATTTACAGCTAATTACTTTCTGAAAACAAGTTGAGGCTAGTAAATAATATGCCCTATTAGCACTATTATGTTAAATAAGATAGTTAAAGGACCATTAGCAATATATGTGCCTATCTAAGGGATTTTATATAATATTCTAACTAACTATTTAACACTTTTCTAGAATAGATAACTATAATAACCATACTTTACAGACTGTGAGCTTCTATGTTAAGTTAAAAATAGTTATACAGTTAAATAATAACTCTTACTTAGCTAATATTTTAAATAGTACTCGCTTAGTTTTGCTTTTCTTTTATTTATACTAGCTTACACCAGTTTAAGCTATTTTATAGTGCAACTTTCTATATCTTTATTTAAATTCATCGATGTTAAGTATATAACATTAAAAATATAGTTATATGTAAGCTAAATGGATTAGATTCATAGCTTTTAGTCTTTACTTAAAAAGCTTGTAGCGTCTTTAAACTGCTTTGGGATCTTTATAATTACATTAAAAAAGTAATACTTGATAGAAAAAAGTTAGAGACTGTTAGAGTATTAACACGCGGATTACCCTGTTAATTACGTGATCCTAGTAAGCTGTTCACGTGACGGCCCCGCTAGCGCCTATATAAACGGGCTGGATCGTCTTGTGTCTCTTTAGTAGCTATTGGACACTTAGTTGTAGCACTTAGTTGCTTAATACACTTATTTTCTAATTAGATAATTAAGCAAATGCTCCTTCTAAGCTCCTAGTTGCGTGCTGGCTGGATCCGCCAAACTCGCTTATCGTTAGCTTGCCCACCTGCAATTGTGCTTATAAGGGGCTCCTCACCTGCGAGTATACTAGCAGGTATTATTACTTGAAATATATACACGTTATTGTTCTAGAGCTATCTCTTACTATCTTCTGTGGTGTAAAGCAAGTACTATTGCCTAAAAACACCTCTTATAGAATAATACCTCCTCCTACAGGCTAATAGTCTAGAGATAGCTCCCTTAACGTAATCTAACACTTAAGGCAATTAAGGAAGCTAAAGCTCTACTATATCTAAACTCTCTAATCCCCCTTAAACTCTATTAAGGCCTGCAACGCCTAAAGAGCCTAGAGAGCGCACTTAGAACGCACCTGCAATGCTTAAGAAGCGCATTAACGCTATAAAGAAGTAACACAATAAACTTTAATTCTTGTAATAGTTATAAGAGTTAGAAAATGAAGTACTACAGCTAGAATAGGTTTAATAAGGAGGAATTTTAAATATACTAACACTACTAACTCTATTATCCCGCGCGCAGAACGTTCTAGAAGTAACACCTACTATGCATATGCAACGCGCGTTAAAACTTTAAGACCTAGCTAAATACTAAGGCAAAACTCTTAAAGAATATTATAAGTTTACTTATTTTTATAAAGTAGCGTTTTAGCTACTACTATAAGAATTTAAAAGAGATAAGAATAAAGTAATTTAAGTAATATAGTATCTTAGAGCAGACTTTTAAAAGCTTTAGTATGCTTACTATAAGCATTTTTTTAAAGTAAAAAAAGAAGTGCTAACTTAGAACTACTTTAAGTAATATATACTTAACTTACTTTTAGACTTTATTAACTGCAGCCTTAAAGCAGCAACTATGCATACGCACGCTATATAGTAGAAAAACTAAATTATTTAATTATTTACAACTTATTTTAATGTTTTTAAAAATTAACTTTTAATAAATACTAAGGCGTAAAAAGTCTAGCACTTATTTACAAAACTAAGGTCTAAACTATAACACGCAATTACTAACTACTATTAAATCTTTATAACTAGAGAAGACTTTATTACGCTTAAATTTATAATTAAATAGAATTTACGCAAAGTACTTATTACGCATAATCTGCCCTACTAGACCACCTTTATAAAGAAAAAAAAGAATACTTTTTTTTAGCTACGACACTAAACGCACTTAAGAAGTATAAAAATAGCAACAATATTATATACTTTAAGTACTAGAAGAAAAACCACTACGCTAATAAGTGCTAAAGTAGTAACTTAATAAGGTTCTAGTTAATATAAACTAATTAAAAAAAAGTTAAGCCTTACTACAAACTTAAAGTTAATAATGCGGGTACTAATAAATATTTAACTAGAGATGAAGCACGTATGCTACATATTATTAGTAACTATAGTAAAAAAGAACTTAAAGTTATTTTAAACCTATAAGTGAATATTAGCTATATTAGTTAAGAAACAGCTATAGAAATAAACCTAAAACTTATTTAGAATACAGAACTTCCCTGCCTAAGTTAAATTAGACTTTAAATGCAAAATACATATATAGTATATAAGCTCTAGCTGCGCTTAATAAATGATAATAGCATAGAGCGCATTATAAAAGTTACTCCGTATAAAGTAGATAAAGAGAGCGTACTACTATTGCTTAGCAATCTCTTTTTAAGTTAAGAAAGTATTTATATTAACTGTAAAAAATAAATATAGCGTTAGAAATATATAAAGGCAAATATTAACTTAGTAGCTACTAAAGTATTCTTAAAAAACGTAAGACTTATAGAGTTAAAAGCTTACCTTCTAAAAGTACTTTAAAGTAATAGCGTAAGCATTAAGCTTAAGGTA
Organism: Alternaria gansuensis; assembly: GCA_009289805.1. Classification (NCBI taxonomy): domain Eukaryota; kingdom Fungi; phylum Ascomycota; class Dothideomycetes; order Pleosporales; family Pleosporaceae; genus Alternaria; species Alternaria gansuensis. The sequence continues at coordinate 13,967 of WBOK01000415.1, read as the reverse complement.
TATGTGCTAAATGTATCTACAGCGTAAGTACAGTATATACTTAATATATTATATAATTAACGTGAACTACAAGCGAGCTGATTACACAAGCGAGCTAATTACTAAATGCAGCACCTTACGTTTACACGCGAACAACTTAACACTACAATAAGCTATTATAACGTATAGTAACTTAAATTAATAGTCTACTTCTACTGTATTTTTTTAGCACATGCGCTTGTTGTGCTTAGTTTTACTGCATGTCTTACAGCGTTAGATACCACCTCTACTACTACCTGCGCGCAGCCTCTTATTACGCGCCTTTCTCTTAAATTAACTATTAATGTTCCTTTGCTTAACTATTGCCTTAGCCTCTACCTGTAATAAGGTTTCTTCTTCCTAAATTTGCTTCTTTTTACGCTTTTTACGCTTAAAAGCAGCTCTATTTACTACTTTAAAGTTAGCTACTCTAGCTGCGAAAAGCACCTAAGAGTGTACTATAATATCTACCCCTTTTTTAAACTGCCTTATTATTTTAATAATTAATACTAGTAATAAGCTATAGTGCCTCTAAATTTAGTTAAACATAAGCGCTAATTAAGCCTCTATTTTAATAGCGTTGCTTAGTGTTTTAGGCTGCTAGGTAGTAAGCCTTAGTAGCGGTAGTAATAGCGTACAAGGCTTAACTTTAAGCTTTAATAATACTACTCTTAAGTTATATAGTACTAAGCTAGTTGCTTAAAAGCTAGATATAATATTCTCTTTTAAGAACGCGCTACTAAATACCTAAGTAAAAGTAGTTAAGAAGGCTTTCTTGTTAATATAGTTAATGTAGCTATTTGCTAAAATATTAATTTTGTTTTTATACGCCTGCTTTAAAGAAGCAAAACACTCTATATTAAAAGGCTGTAGGATATAAAAAGCGTACAGAGGTATATAAAGAGTAATAATTTTGTTCTTATTATATAAATCTTAGAAGGCAAGTAACTTATAGCTCTTATAGCTATTAAGAATAAGTAGCTAGTAACTACCTACTGTTTAAGCCTCTGTATGCTAGATAAAGTGCTGTAGTTAGGCAATACTAAGCTTATTTATTATCTAACTATTATTACTAATACCTATTTTCTAATTCTTAAAGTTATAGTACTAGGCTTAGTTGTAGTGCTTTGCTTTAAAAATTAGAAAAAGTAAAGTAACTTAGCCTTTAGTACTAATTGCAGCAATTAACGTTACTTACTTACAATTGCTAGGCTAAACTCCTAACAGCTTAAGGCGCCTTTTAGACGCTATAACTACTTTTACTAACTCTCTAACACTTATTTAGAAGCTAGTTTTATTAAAGTTATAAGTATCTTTATCTAAGATACTGTACGTAGCTTTAACGCTACGTATAAAATTAAACTAGAGGCTAATAATAGCTAGATTACTATATAGAACTTTTTAGAGATTATGCTGCCTAGTTACTTAAAATTTAATACTAAGCTTGCGGCGTATAAAATTAGTAGCCTAGTTCTAGCTAACTTAAGTGCTACTATGTATAGTAAGTAGCTAATTAGCTATTTTTTGTACGTAGCTAAGCGTGGGTGCAAAACCTTATACGTTAAGCTTTTTTATATACTAGACTATCGCCTTTTCCTTAGAATAGATATTGCGTTAGGTAGGTGTTTTAGCGCGTTAGGTACTAAGCGTGCTTTAAGGAACGTTGTAGATAGCAGCAGCGCGTCGCTAGCTTAGTAATTTATTAGATTTTATAGCTTAAATAGCAAGGATTAGCCTATCTGCGTAGGAAAGTAATTTAAGATCAGGTAGTTGTAGTATTGTAATAGATAGCAGGAGGTAGTGTTATTTTAGCAAAGTAATTAGCTTGCTTGTGTAATTAGCTTGCTTGTGGTTTACGTTACGCTAATATCTTTAATAATAAAGCTACTAAAACTTTTTTATAACTAAAAAGCTTAAATTACGCAATTCTTATTTAACAAGAAAAAGAACCTCTTTATAAGCTTTTTTATACTTTTTCTTTTTGTTAGCTTTAAGTGCTCTGCAAATGTATTAAAAAAGCACTAAAAAAGAAATAGATTTGCTACAGCACTAGCCCTATAGGCGCTTTAATATTATTTATACTTAAGAAAAATAAGACTTTTTGCTTTTGCGTAAATTATTAAAGTCTTAATACTATTAACGTGGTTCACCAGCGAGCGCCGCACCCTACTAAGCGCCGCAGTTCCCCTTACCAACACGCGTATGTAGCAACAACACGTAATGTTTTAACAACTATAACCTCTTAAGGCTTATACTAAAGCTGACGTGCAGCTTGCCCTCTCTAACATTAAATGCAACTAGATTACAAGCCTGCGACGCGCTAAGGCGATTTATAAAGTGCCTGAGCGTACAATACGACAGCGACGCAACAGGAAGCTCTTTAGACGCAACTGCGAGCTAAACTTAAAGAGCCTAACAAAGCTAGAAGAAGAGGTAATTGTACAGCGTACACTTAATAAGAATCTGCGTAGAGTACTGCTTTTAAAGCTACACGTATAAAATATAGCTAATAAATTGCTACGCAATTGTAGCAGCAAGTCTATTAGCAAAAACTAAGTTAATAGGTTTATTAAGCGTACGCCTAAGCTACGCACGCGATAGAGCTGTCTATATAATTACTAGCAAGCTGTCTGCAAGGACGCAGCAACTATTAGGCCTTAGTTTACACTTATTTAGAATATAAAGGCAAAGCATAGTATTGCAAATAAGAATACCTAGAACTTTAATAAGTCTAGCTTTATAATAGGCAAGATATTTTCTTAGCTTGTTATTATAGGCGTAGAGAAACTTAGGAAACAGAAAAAACTATAGCCTAGCAATTACAAGTAGGTAACTCTAGTACAAGGCGTCTTTGCAACAAGGCATGTTATTTTACTTTTTTTTATCTTTGTAGGCAAGGTTCTTATTACTTTCTAGTTCGCTAATCTACTTTACAATTAGATTATTACTGTCTCTCTTACTAGCTAGATTAACAACAACCTCGCGCTTACGTAGCTTAAGCACTTTAACGCCTATATAAAGGCGTTTTCTGCTAGGGCGTACAGGCTGCTTATTATTAATAGTTATAAGAGCTACTACTTAATAGAATTCTAGGACTACTGCAAGAAGAACAAGATTATTACTTTCTATATACTACTTTACTTATTACACCTCCTGCAGCCTTTTAACGTAGTGCCCTACTCGCTATTAAAGCGCTACTATAGTAATAGAATCTTGCTCTTAGCACGCAGCCGCATCTACTATATTAACAAGGAAACCTTCCTACCTGCCTTTAAAGCAGCTTTTAAGAAGACGTTTACACCAAAAAACGTTCGCGTAGAGTTTTAAGGTGCTAGAATAGTCCTATACAACTTAAAGGCTGTATTATTAAAGCTAGATATGCAGCTGCGTACGCTAACACTACCTGCACTAGGCACTGTCGCCTAAGAGGCGCAAACACCGCGCAACGCCCGCGAGATAAAGGCGCAATCTACACTAATTCAAAATCGCATTTAAAACTACTAAAGGTTACTAGCAAGCTTATTAGATAAGTAGGTAAAGCAGCTAAGTAAAGGCGCTTAGCAGATAGCTTATAATATAGTGTTAGTGTAAAAGGAAATAGGCCGCCTTTAAGACGCTGTTAACACGCTTATAAAGCGCAAGACTTGCAAAAGGCAGTACGTACGCGTAGAGGAGACTCTAATAGTTAGTAAGGTATTTAACCTAATTGCTAAAATAAAGGGTAAGGGGCGTGAGCACGGCGAGACGCCTGCGAAGAGGGTGCGCGCAGAGAGGCGCTGCGGCCGTTGCAGTAAGATTAGGCATAACTCTCGCACTTGCAAGGTAGAAATTGAGAATGCAAACAATAGCAACGCTTCTAAATAATACTATACTGTTGCAAGAGTACAAGATTTGTGTTGTGCAACTAAGCTACGTTGCTGCGCGTACGCCTCGCTGGTTTTCGTGCGGCGCTCGGTGGGGTGCGGCGCTCGGTGGGGTGCGGCGCTCGGTGGGGTGCGGCGCTCGGTGGGGTGCGGCGCTCGCTGGTGAACCACGTTATAATAAAAAATTATTGCCTACTTTTTTCAATTAAAGAGACACTAGACTGCTTATTAGGCGTATGCTACTACACTACACTAGATCTTAAAGACGCCTACTATTATCTAAGGATTAAAGCACGAGATAAGTAGAATACTACTTTTAAAATATGATATAGACATTTTAAATATTTTGTTATGCCTTTTAGGCTTATAAACGCCCTAGCAAGTTTTTAAGCTTATATTCATAAAGCTTTAAAAAGGCACTTAGATTACATCTGCGTAGTTTATCTAGATAATATCCTTATCTACACCTATAATAACAATATTGCGCTACACTTGCGTACTATACGCGCTATACTTAGCTTTTTACAAAAAGCAAAGTTATATATAAATTTAAAAAAGTGTATATTTGCTTTAAACAAAGTTAGTTTTCTAAAAATTTATTATTATAAGAAGTAGCATTTACTCAGATCTAGCGCGCGTTACTACTATAAAGTAATAGCTTACACTTACTAGTATTAAGGAGCTGTAGTCCTTTCTAGAATTTATAAACTTTTATTAGCATTTTATTAAGAACTATACTATAGAAATAGCATCTCTTATAAATAACTTAAAAGAGAAATAAGCGTTTTACGAGAATAAGGATATATATACTGCCTTTATAAGGCTAAAGCAACGCTTTATACATATGCTTATTCTGCGCTACTTTAAAGATACACGTATAATTTATGTTAAAATAGATACTTTAACTTTTGCTATCTTAAGTATATTATCTTAACTTTTTAAAGACAAAAAGTAGTATCTTATTACATTACTTATAAAAACTATAAAACGCTAAGCTAAACTATAAAGTATACAACTTTAAACTTTTAGCTATTATATAAAGTTTTAAGAAATAGTAACACTACTTAGAAGGCGCTTAATATACTATTTAAGTGTTAATAGATTATAATAACCTGCGTTCTTTACGCGCTGTATAAAAGCTAAACTAGCGTTAAGTATACTAAGCTCTATATTTAAAGGCTTTGAATTTTAAAGTTAAATACTGCCTAAGGCGTATAAACCTTGCAGACAGACTATTAAAAAAAGTAAATTACAAACAGAAGAACCTATTGTTAACTTAATTATTGCCTATACTATAGAATAAACTTCTAGCAAGAGTAGAGCATAGTAAAATAAAAAGTTCTATAACTTAGCACAGCTAGAAAGGCGCATGTAAAACGCATATAGCTTACATTTGTAGAAGAGAGAGTATCTAAACTGCTAGTACTATAAGGTGTACACTATGCGTACTATACTCTTTAGCTAGAGTATTAGTTAATAGCAAACCTGCGATAGTAAAGTTAGAAGCTCTAATAGATAAACTACGCTAGTTATAACAAAAAAACACCTTTGCCTTATAGCAGGTTGTGGACTCTATACAAGCAGTACGCACTTAAAATAGTAGTGGCGCGTAAGTGTAGCGCGTTAACAATAAAAAATTTCTAAAATATAAAGGTAGACTTTACGTTCTACTAAAACAAGCTATTAGGCAGGAGATTCTATTACAGAATTATAATACGCGTATAGCGGGTTATTTTAGCGCACGTAGGACTTATAAGGTTATTAGCAGGCTATATTACTAGCTAAAGCTAAGCTATAATGTTTAGGATTACGTAAAAACCTATATAGTATACTAAAGAAGTAAAGCTCTAAAATACAGCAAATATAGTTAGTTGTTACTATTACTTATTGTTAAAAAGATCTTTAAAAAAGTAAGCCTTAATCTTGTTACAGAGCCGCTATTAGTAAAAAATATCTTAGGATGCGTGTTTAATATAATTGTAGAGAATTAGGGATTATAAGTTCGGCGTAGATACTCTAACATAAGGTTAGCTAGCGCGCGCTTAGCGCGTAAGCTAACAGGCGCCTAGCCTTAGGCCTTAAAAATAGTACGTTATAAATGCAACACACCCCTTAAGTAACTAAGACCTTAGTTACTTATATAGAGCTTTATATAGTCTTAGCGCACTGTGCAACGTGTTGTGCACGTACAGCTTAGTATAAGGCGCAACAATAATAATAAATTTTTAAGCTTTTTAGGCTAAGTATTTAACATTACTATAGCTACTGTAAGTATTGCCTATAAGTTTATCTAAACTTTTTAAAAGCAATACTAATTGTTTTTGTAGGTGTTACTATACTCTTATATAGCTTTTTAGGCTTACTATACGCTACTTTATACTTCTACGTAGTTCCTAGCTCTGTTTTAGCACTTTTTCTATGTAGTTACTAACTCTATATAAAAGTTAAAACTATAAAAAGCTGTTACTACTTGCGCTGCTACCTGTGCCGCCGCGCGCACGCTGCTGCTACTGCTATTACTATTGCTATCGCCCGCGCCGTCGCCCTTGCTACTGCCGCTGTTACTGCTTACTCTAGTAGTGCGGCTACTTTTAAAACGCGCTTTTTGTGCAAAGTTAACTAGTACTACTTTAAGTGCAGTACTAGCCTATACGTCTAAAAGGCGTGTAAGCAAAGTTAAAACCCTAGTTAAGACTACCTACAGGCGTAAGACTCTAGCAGCAACTCCTAGTTGCTAGGGCAAACCTAGTACGCATTGCAACGTGCTCTATCTTAAGTATATTAAAAGCGCTTTATTTAGCATCTTTAATAAAGCTTGTTAAAATAGGTCCTCTAGCACTAAAACGCGCTACTAGTAGTGCTTTAATAGAAATACCTGCAAAGTCCTATATATTTTTATTTTTTAATTTTAAGCTTTTACTAATAATTAAAGCTTTTAGATTACTTTTTCCTTAGCTAAAAAACTTTTTACTAAGCTCTAAAAAGATACGTTTATATAAGCTTTTTTTATACTTTTTTTTTACGTTCCTTATACTAATGAATTATAAAGTAAGTAGGCTAATAGGCTAACAAGCTACAGTTTGCGTGCTTTTAGAGCAGGTGGCTAAGAAGAAGAAGGCTAGAGAGGGCCTTAAGAGTAAGGAGGAGGAGAAGAAAAGTTAAGATAACTAGGAGAAGCTTACTAGCTCTTTTAATAGTCTCCTTACGCGTTGTCTGCGCGCTAAGAAGCTATTAGATAAGCTATTTAATCTTCTAGTTACTTAAAAACTTATTATGAGGAAGTTATTCTTTTAGAAACTTATAAGGTCTTTAAGGGTAAAAAGCTAATTTACCTTAATAATTAAATACTTCTGTTATCTTTTTTATGCTTTCTTTTTCTTGTAATTAATTATAAAACACGCGTTTAATATTAATAAGCTTTTCAAAGTACTTAAGCTTTAACCTTAATAAGTACTTAGTAAGTCTATTAGCTAACATCTTAGCTGTTAGTAAATACTTAATTTAAAATAAGCCTTTAGCGTGTTTTTAGTAAAGCTATATATTTTGTATATTAATATAACAGAGCTTGGTAGTAATTCTTTCTTACTTTTTAATAACTAAGCGTATAGTTTACTAGTTGTTGTAAAAAATCTTCTAGGCTCTTAAGACTATAAGCTTAAGTTCTTTAAATAGTCTTTTAAGCGCTATAAATTTTTTTGCTATATACTCTAGTGTAAGAAGCTTAGCTTTTATTATTAAGGTTGTTACTGTAGCTTAATAAGCTGCTTTCTAAATAATTAGTTCTCTAAAAAGTATTATAATATAGCTTTGAAAAAATTAATAAGTTTCTAAATTATTTACAAAAGATGTGTTTTTATAAATAGTAAGCTTTTTACTATTACTTTTACTATATGTAATTTTTTTATACCTTATATAGTAAAAGTATTATATAAAATAATTTATAGCCTTTATATAAGCTTCTAAAAAGTTACTTAAAAAGTAAGAGAGCTTAGAAACTGTGTAGGCAGTATTAGAACGCAGCATAATAGCTGTGTAAAGCGCGCTATTAACGCGCTTTTAGTAGGCTTTAATTTAAGGCTTTAAGGCCTTTTTAGGATTTTTAACTAACTTTTCTAAAAGTAAAAGAGTTTCTAGAAACCTACTAAGGGCGTTTAAATTAAATCTTTTTGCAACTTTACTAATATAGGTGTTGTATAGTAGCAATATTAAGCGCTTTTTACAATTTCTTATAATTTTTATTTTTAAAACTAGCTTACTTTTTCTTTATTCTTAATCTTGTAAGTGTTTTTAATTAATTTAAGAAGCTTATAGGCTCTGGTGCAGTAAAATTAATAATTTATAAGAAGAATATTATATATATAGAATATTAGGAGAAGCGCGCGGTCCTTAGTAAAGAAGAAATAAGGCTTCTTAGCTAAAGCCTATAGGCTAAGCTTTTTAAGTGTGCTTAAGAATTTATTATATTATAATAATAGTAATTCTTGTAAGCTATATAAGGCTCTTTTAAGCCTAATGCACTTTCTTAAGCGCTTATAACTATCTAGTAAGTTGTACAAGACTACTGTTTTATTACTAATATTATTGTTAAGAAACGCGCTTACTATGTTAAGCTACGAGATTTTTATATTAAACTTAGCTGTAATTGCTATTATAGGTTTAAAGAATTATGCGGCTAGTGTTGCTGCGTACGTTAAGTGTAGTAAGTCTTTTATTTAAAAGTCTTCTTTTACTATAAGACGTGATTTGTATTTAAGAAAGTAGCTATTCTTATTAAGCTTGTAGATAAATACATATTTAAGAAAAAAAGGCCTAAAGTCCTCTAGAGTCTCTTTTTCTATCTAGGTGCCTTTTAAAAGTAGAGTATTAATTTTCTTTTAACTAGCTTATTTAAATAAAGTTCTACATTAGTAGTTATAAAGGTTCTTCTATTTATTTAGAAGCTTTAAGAGATTGTTGTAGTGTGTTTAAAATTAATTAACTTTTCTAAGAGCTACTACTATTATAGCATAGACTATAATTAGCTCTTTATTTTTCTAAAGCTAATAAAGTAGTGCCTTAAGCTTAAATGCTTTTAAGAGGTTATATAGTAGGCAGTGTACGCCTACACCCTTTACTTTAGAACTGCGTTAGTCTTTATTTTTTAGCCTTAAGAAGCTTCTTGTAGAAGGTTTTTATACCTTCTTTTTATAAAGTTTTTTTGCTAGAAAATTTTAAAAGACTTTAGTTAGTGCTATAGAATTCTTAGCACTACGCTAGGCTTTTTTAGAAGCGTTTTTTACTCTTTTTAGAGACTATAAGTATCTCCGCACGTCTATTAAGCTTAATCTACTAGTTATTTATAAGTTTTAAGAGCTAAGTAGCTTATTACTGCTACTTATAGCCTTCTAAGCTAGGGTGCCCTGCTCTAGTATTTGCGCTCTTAGAAAAGAAGGCGCTAGCGTTACCTTAGGCGTTAATAGCTATCTTAAAGAACTTTTCTACCCTATACAAATTCTCTAAAAAGCGTTAGCCTAACGCTTCTTACGTGCGTTTAGCGTACTGCCTATTAAAAACTATAGCAAGCTTCTTACAGTCTCTGTTATTAGCTAATTACTCATTAGTTAAAGGTGGTGGTTGTTGTTGTAGTTAAAATAGGGTTTCTAAAAAAAGTGAAAAGCAGCTACCCTCTACTAATTAGTCGCAAAAGTTAAAAAGAAGATTGTGTGTAGTTAATGAGATTTGAACGGTAGGTGGATAAGGTCCACGCGCTAAGCGCTTAGAGCAGAAAAGCTTAGACTACTAAGCAAAAATTAGGGTTAAAAGAATTTGCTAAAGGTACTAAAAAACGACACTAATTAAAACGTGTTTAACAGCAATTGCTAGCCTATAGCTGGCAACAAGATTGCGATAGAGATAGAGGAGGAGGGTAAGGACATATACGTTACTGCAGCAGAAGCCTGCAATACTTCTTTATAAAAGCTTCTTACCTGCTAATTCTTACTTTTAGGGTTTTCTACACTACACAGTACTATATACAAAAAACTTATATACAAACAATACAATAATATAATGCTTAGACTATTTTTCTCCCTTTTTAATACAAAGACTAATAGCTTTACTAAGTTACTATACTAGAAGCTATAGTAGTAGATTACAAAGCTAGCGTTTACTATTATTAAGCGGCTACCTCTATTAGTTAAAAAGGAGCTAGTAGTAATAGTCCTTGTAGTAGTTAAGTTAGTGTAGAAGTTAAAATATAACTATAGTTAAAACATTTTTAATACGTTTAGTGTTATAGATGTTAAGGTTACTACAAGGACTGTAAAAAGCTAGTTTAGCTAGTATACTATATACACTGCGTATATTAATAGTCTAAGTATAGTAAAAGTATATTACTTTAGCAATCTCCTCCTGCGCAAATACAACTTTAGTAAAGAGACTTAGAAGTAGCTTTACAAAGAGTAAAAGCGTGTTAAAATAGCTATTAAGTAGTTAAGACAAACTAATAAGCAGGAGAATTTTATAAGTTGCCTTTAGAAATAGAAGAGCTATATATAAATAGTAATGCTGTTGTTGTTTATTTACATCTAAGAATAGGCACTAAACGCCGCGACTGCAATACTGCTAGAATAGCGACAGGATAATAAAAGTTGCGGTTAGCAGTAAATAGTTAGCAGTAAATAGTTATTAGTGAAGAGGGTTAGTTAGAGGGATATTGCGCATCTTTGTTTCCGTCTAAACATGCGACACACTAATTGCGTGCTAGCAATGCTAAATAAGGGGGCATGAGCCCGGATACTTGTTATTAGCAATAAATCTTTTTTTTACTAAAAAGGTGTCTACAAAATGTGTGGTTACATCAAAAGGTTGTCTTAAAAGGCCAACGCCAACTTATTAGCTATAAGGCCTTTTATATTATTACCTTTACTTAACTAATACTTGTAAGCTGCTTAAGCATATCTCTAGCCTTACTAATTTTGTTATTATTAATAGTGTGTACTATAAGAACTGCGTCCTGCCATAGTAGCTTATAAGCTAGTCCTTTATAGTACAGCGTCTTGTTAAATATAATATTGCGTGTTATAATAACTTAGCTAAGAGCTAAGACTTATATCTAGTATATATTAGAGGCTTCATAGCCTACTAAGTAACTAATATAGCCTCTAGAAAGAGTCTTAAAGCTTTTTTTATATTGCCTAGCCGCTCTATTCTTGTTTATAGAATAGGCGCGGTAGCTATAAGCGTATATACTGCTTTAACTTAGTTTTATGTTTGTTTTAAGGCTTTTAAGAAGCTTGAGTTTATAGTACTTAAAGTACTTTTTACTTAATTAATTTAGAAGCTTATTTAGTGAGCACAAACTATGCGCGTAAAATAGGCTTATATTATAAAGCTATGCTGCAGCCTTAATAATTTTTAGCTAAAGTTTCTTAGTTAAGTTCGCGCTTGCCTTTATTTTAATTAACTTAGTTATTATTTCTTGTCTTAATTATTTAGTAGCTTTATTTAGTTTATATATATGTAGTAGAAATAGCTTAATTATAATACCGTGTTCTTTACACTATGTTTAGTACTGTAATGTACCTTGCTAAGGGAGTGTTAAAAGATTATTATCTTATGTAATTTTAACTATCTAAAGCTTATAATAAGCTAAAATAAAAGCTTTAAAATAGTAAAAAGCTGTTATAATTTTTAAAATAGGTTTAGCTTAACGTGAACCACAAGCGAGCTGATCACACAAGCGAGCTAATTACTAAATGCAGCACCCTACGTTTACACGCGAACAACTTAACACTACAATAAGCTATTACAACGTACAGTAACTTAAATTAATTATCTACTTCTACTATATCTTTTTAGCACGTGCGCTTGTTGTGCCTAGTTTCACCGCATATCTTACAGCGTTGGATACTACCTCTACTACCACCTGCGCGCAGCCTCCTATCACGCGCCTTTCTCTTAAATTAACTATTAACGTCCCTTTGCTTAACTATTGCCTTAGCCTCTACCTGCAAAAAGGTCCCTTCTTCCTAAATTTGCTTCTTTTTATGCTTTCTACGCTTAAAAGCAGCTCTATTTGCTACTTTAAGGTTAGCTACCCTAGCTGTAAAAAGCACCTAAAAGTATACTATAATATCTGCCCCTTTTTTAAACTACCTTATTATCTTAATAATTAATACTAGTAATAAGCTATAGTGCCTCTAAATCTAGTTAAACATAAGCGCTAATTAAGCCTTTATTTTAATAGCGTTGCTTAGTGTTTTAGGCTACTAGGTAGTAAGCCCTAGTAGCAGTAGTAATAGCGTACAAGGCTTAACTTTAAGCTTTAATAACACTACTCTTAAGCTAGTTGCTTAAAAGCTAGATATAATATTCTCCTTTAAGAACGCGCTACTAAATACTTAAGTAAAAGTAGTTAAGAAGGCTTTCTTATTAATATAGTTAATGTAGCTATTTGCTAAGACATTAATCTTGTTTTATACGCCTGCTTTAAGAAAGCAAAACACCCTATATTAAAGAGCTGTAGGATATAGAAAGCGTGCAGAGGCATATAAAGGGTAATAATCTTGTTCTTATTATATAAATTTTAGAAGGCAAGTAACTTATAGCTTTTATAGCTATTAAAAATAAGTAGCTAGTAACTACCTACTATTTAAGCCTTTATATGCTAGATAAAGTGCTGTAGCTAGGCAATACTAAGCTTATTTGTTGTCTAACTATTATTACTAACACCTATTTTCTAATCTTTAAAGTTATAGTACTAGGCTTAGTTGTAGTGCTTTGCTTTAAAGATTAGAAAAAGTAGAGCAACTTAGCCTCTAGCGCTAATTGCGGCAATTAATGTTACCTACTTATAATTGCTAGGCTAAACTCCTAACAGCTTAAGGCGCCTTTTAGACGCTATAACTACTTTTACTAACTCTTTAATACTTATCTAGAAGCTAGTCTTGTTAAAGTTATAAGTATTTTTGTTTAAAATACTGTACGTAGCTTTAACGCTACGTACAAGATTAAACTAAAAGCTAATAATAGCTAAATTACTGCATAGAACTTTCTAAAGATTACGCTACCTAGTTACTTAAGATTTAATACTAAGTTTGCAGCGTATAAAGTTAGTAGCCTAGTTCTAGCTAACCTAGGTGCTACTATGTGTAGCAAGTAGCTAATTAGCTATTTCTTGTACGTAGCTAAGCATAGGTACAAAACCTCGTGCGTTAAGCTTCCTTATATACTAGACTATTACCTCTTCGCGATCTGGAATAGGACCGGTGTAGGTCCGATACAGATAAGATCCGGAGACAACAGTGAGGATAAGAGAGTTGTAACGTGTTTGTTACACTACCCCCCCTCCTAGTTGTCAGCTAGTCCCATAGCTGTGTATATTCTTTGACATGTTTGTTGTTTGTTGACCTTATGACGTCTTTTTGTTATTGTTGTGGACTTCTAATGTGCAGTCACCGCGACTACGACCCGGAGCAGCGTCGGACCGGCCTTGAGCGTTTGCTGTTTTGATATCATAACAACAAGTCGCGTCTGATTTTTCTGCCTTTCTAAAACACCTTACACACACACACACCCACACACACACACTATGCTGCTGCGCTGCCCCCTGGGGGCTTTACTGGAGGCGTATCGCCTCATTTGTCTGCGGTCAGTGCGCGCCTTCGCGCGGGGCGTTCTTGGAGTTAAACATCAGTTTGACTCTGAGACGTCTAAGAAATGCGCTTATTGCGCACAGCAGAAGGAGAAGTGCTCCCCTGTAAGTTTAATATGTCTTGACTCTTTGAACTTAAGGTTAACTTGGTTAGGTGCCGGAATACGTTAAGGAGGAGTTCCTCGAACTCCTTACCACTATGGACCTCCTCGCTGCTGCGGAGCACGGGGAGGATCTGGCAGAGGACCGCCTCCCTGCTGAAGAGCAGGTGCAGGCGGCGGCCCTTGTCCTGGCCTGGAAGGTCCAGGTGACGAGGAGCCAGGAGAAGGAGCTGTCTGTAGCTTTGATCCTGGTTTCGACTTACTAGGTCCTCCTGGAGATCCGGGACGCTGTCCGTTCACTGGACAGCCGGGTTGCCTCTTTGGAGGCCTTTGCTCGCCGGGGCGGAACCG
>WBOK01000414.1:0-55030 GCA_009289805.1 Alternaria gansuensis | reverse complement strand
TAGCGGGTTAAAAATAAAAAAGTTTTAAAATATAAAAGCAGAATTTATAGTTTACTAGAACAAGCTATTAAGTAGGAAATCTTATTACAGAATTATAACACGCGTATAGCAGGTTATTTTAGTATATATAGGACTTATAAGCTTATTAGCAGGCTATATTACTAGCTAGAGCTAAGCTATAATATTTAGGATTACGTAAAGACCTATATAGTGTATTAAAAAAATAAAGCTTTAAAACATAACAAATATAGTTAGTTATTACTATTACTAGTTTTTGATAAAATATTTAAAGAAGTAAGTCTTATTTTTATTATAAGGCTACAACTAGCAAAAAATAATAGTTTAAGTTACGTATTTAATATAATTCTTATAATTATTAATTGCTTTTTGAAGACAGCAATCTATATACTTATATTAAAAATGTAGAGTTTAAAACAGTTTATAGAATTTTTGTTTATATATATTATTTTAAAATACAAAATCTAGAAAGGCATTATATTTAATTATAGTTTAATTTTTACCTTTATATTTTAGACAGAAATATGCTACTAATTATAAGTAAAGCGTAGGCTAAGCACAGTCTTTTACTTGCAGACAAATAGGCAAACTAAACGCTAAAACTAAATAATAAAGTAATACCTAAAACTATTTGCCTTAGAAAAATAAAATAATTAAGTGTTACTTTTACTGACTATATAATTTATATACAACAACTCTATTTATAAATTAATAAGAATAATACCTTTTTACTTAGTATATAGCAAGTATTTATTGCTTACGTTGCCTCTTAAGAACAGCAGGCTAAAAAAGGAGGTACTAGACGCTGTAAACAGAGTGCAGCACATGCATAGCGCACATATAATAGCAAGAAAATACCTTTTAGTAGTATAAAAATATTAACGCTAATACTATAATAAAAAATACAAACTAAAGATCTTTTGCTAAAAAGACTTAGTTTACCTTAGTATAAAAAACATTAACTTAGCTTACTAACTTAGTAAGAAGCTTTCTAGCAAGTTTATAAAACTATTTTAAGTATAAAAAGTAGTTAAAACGTAAGCTTATTATTTATAACTACTACTTTACTATTATATCTATAATATTTTTTATATTTCTTTACTAAAATAATAAGAATTGCGCAGTAGTTAAAAAGATAATAATTAAGTACTAGAAATTAGCTCTAAAACTAAAGAAATCTAAGAAGTTAAAAAAATATTAGAAAAACAAATTAAGAATAGCTAGCTAAAGTATAAGTTGTAATAGAAAAGTTATAATAAATTATAAAATACCTAGACTTTAGCATAGCAGTTTAAGAATATAGAAAAACTAATTAAGAAATATAAGCATAAATAAAGATTATTACGTTCTAAGCGCACTAAAAGATTATACTAAATACTATTATTGCGCCCCTAGAGCGCAAATTAAGTATCTAAGTAAACAAATTATAAGTATAAAAATAATTTAGTTTTACTCATTATTATAAATCTCTTTATTACTACTACTAGTCTTATTATTACTACTACCTATTATATTATTACCTCTACTTGCAGTACTACCATTATAAGCGCTACCTGCGCCTAGAGCGCGCCTAAGCAGTAGCATGTTATTATTACCTAAGCTTTTATTATTATTATTATTATTACTAACAAGACTAGCTATCTAGGCCGTGTAACTAACAAGCTACTTAAGAGCAGTTACTATATAATACTACCTTATTAAGATTAAGCTTAAATAGTAAGGTAAAGTTATTAGCACCTAAGTAAAAACTCTAAAAGAAGTACTAGTATAGGCTACAACGCGTTAGCAGTTAGTAAGCTTAAAGTTAAATTAGCACTAGTAACACGTAAGCTTAACGCCTATAGTAATAACTAAAGTATTAGTTTAAAGAATAGCAGTATTAGCAATAGTAGTATTAAAATAAGTATAAAGTTAATATAAACAATTGAAACGCTTATTAAGTACTTTAAAAACTTGTTTAGATTAGCTAAAGCCTAGTTAACAAAATAAAAAAACTTACTTTAGTATAACTACTATAGTTGCCTTTAGTATAATAGTTATAATAATAATGCTTAGTTTTTTAATAAATCTTTTTCTATTTAGTAATATTTTACGCGTAGCGCAGGTAAGTTACGTGTAAAGTAATAAAATTAGTAGCTCTTTTAAATGTATAAAACGTATAAAGCTAAGTATTTTAAAAGTAAAACTTCTTAATATACTAAGAATTTAAATAGTAGACTATAATAAAAATTAGAGCTTATTGTTTAAATGCGTAGTAATTACGCTACAGTTATATATTAAGTATATTAAGCAAAATAAAAACTACAAAAAATATATTAAAAAATTTCTTTATTACTGCAGTAAACATCACTTTATATAAACTACTTATAATAATTATATACTTTTACTTTTACTTTTAATAATTTTTAAGAAATAAATAATAAATCTAAAAGTTACTCTAATAATACTATAGAACTTAAACTACAAAGCTTACTATATATCTAACTTATAAGTAATATATATTTTAAGTGCACGTAAGTTACGCGTAGAACATGCTTCTTGCTAAGCTATCCTTATACATAATTTAAAAAGTTTTTAATTTAAGGCTATTAAAACGCTAGACTAGAGAGAGAGGCTTTGTCACAGATAGTTGCATGTTAGCTAGATCTACTAAGCTTGCTTATTGTTAGCTTGCCTATCTGCAATTATACTTATAAGTAGCTCCTTACTTACAAGGACACCTGTAGGTATTATTGCAATATACACACGTTATTATTCTAGAGCTATCTCTCACTATCTTCTGTGGTGTGAAGCAAGTACTATTGCCTAAAGCCACCCCTTACAACAGCGAGGAAGAGCAGGTATAACACTAAAAAGCTAAGATAAATAGGCATTGTAAGGAGACAAGGCAGGCAAAGGCGAAGGAGAAGAAAATAAGGCAATAGGTAAGGGCTGTAGCTTAATTAGTAAGGGAGAAGGAGAAGGCTAAGAGGGCTACTAAATAGGCCTTTAGGGCAGCTGCTCGCAGGGCTACAAAACAACTCTAATAAACTATTAAAACTTCTTAAAAAGGTAAAAGAAGCAGCCTTAAGGCTCTTAAAAAGGTTACGTAAAATAAAGAGGCCTATTGCGAGCTCTACAAGTAGTAGAGAGCCTTAAGGTGGTGTTACAGCTCAACTAGCGTCTACCTCGCGCACAGGGCGCGCGATTAAAACTCTAACTCAATTTCTATAGCTATATATATTATTTAAGCCCTATAGATCTCCCCACTAAAAAATCCTGCGATAGTAGCTATTGTGTGAGGCTTTACAGCCTCAAGTTTGGTGGTGGTTTTGGTGTTCAAACCGCGCGTTACGCCGTCATGCGCGTTACGCCGTCCACCTCGGTAGGGATGCGCAGGTGGCTCGGATGCCGGAATGGCTCGGATGCTGCGCAATTACGGTAGTGGCACAGCGTGTCATGGTCACAACACCATTCCAAGGTTCGTGTCCGAGATTTAATCTCTATTGATGCAATGAACTTTGTTTGATGTAATGTAGTATCACAAAACGAGATGTCAACTGCAAATCAAGCTGCTAGAGCTCGCCTATCTGATGAGCCTGAATTTGGGGGACGTCGTGTCAGCAAAGCTAGATATCGCGAAGAGCCGACCGACGATGCGACCAGTTGCAAAAAGGAGCTAAATTGTTCATACTAAACGACTAAAGCACCTTGGCTTTAGTCAGCCCATCACTGATCTAGGCTCCCAAGATGCTCACTGGAAGTGTGAATAGAACGCCGCCGTCATATAATTTCTGACGCCCTTCTGTGTAATAACACCTTTTCAGCAACTTAATAGTAGTTCTATGTATACTAAGGTGCAGTGACCTTTGCATCTACAATCTAAAGAGTGATTATTGTCTATCAGGCTTCTGTCAGCTGAAAGAATTTTCTTACGCACTATTGCAAACTTTGCAAAGCTTAAGGGACTTACGAGGAGAGTGTAGACAGGATGTATAGTTGTACCGTGTCCGTGCGCGCAATGCCCTTGTTCGCGTAATACCTACCCTAACAACTAGAAGGCACTAAGAAAATAAAGATATAGAGCTATTGCTAAAAGCTAGAACTTTTCGATCTTAGAAAGCAATAGTATTAACGTTCCCTAGTTCAGAAATTGTTTAAACGTAATCTTACTTTTTTTACTAATATCTTTTAGAAAAAACTCTAGTTACTAATTAAAAGTATTTAGACTTACGTCCTTTTTTAGCATTACTAGCACGTAGTTCATATACTACATATTTAGGTTTAAAAAAACTCAATATTCTTATGATTAATTGATTAATTTACCTAACTTTCTGATAATTAATTACTAGCACTAACTAGAACCTAGAAGGTTTTTTATTTTTATTTACTAGTATTTTAGTAGTATTAAAGTTATAGCATTCTCTACTATGGCTTATGAATGGTAACTTATAACTATAAGTAACTCGTTATTATATTAAGGTGAGGCATTGCTTAAACCCAGGCATTGCGCGGACGGACACGGTAAGAGATGCAGGGATATATCACCTTAGACGCGGGGTCTAGAGTGAATAACATTTTCCTCTTCTTTCGCTTCCGATCACGACCGGCCGTCCATTACGGCAAACATGATACGCGTTGCAGCATGCCACGCGTCGCCAGTCTTTCTCAATGCGCGCCGAACAACCGACAAAGCGATATCGTTCATCAAGCAAGCTGCATCCAACAAGGCGAACCTTGTGGTCTTCCCAGAGACCTACATCTCTGCCTTTCCAATATGGAGCTCTCTGCGACCGCCTACTGAAAACCATTCACTGTTTCAACGCATGGTGCAGGAATCCATTTATGCTGATGGTGATGAAATGGATGCGATGCGTGAGGCGGCACGATCGAATAATGTCCTAGTCAGCATCGGCTTCAGTGAAAGATCCCGACACAGTAACGGCTGTTTATACAACTCGAACATCTTCATTGGAACTGAAGGCGATGTCCTAGTTCACCATCGCAAGTTGGTTCCGACTTTCTTCGAGAAGCTTACGTGGAGTAGCGGTGACGGACATGGGCTGCGTGTGGCTGATACGCAATTCGGACGCATCGGCACATTGATATGTGGCGAGAACACTAATGCGCTTGCAAGGTATTCGTTGATCGCGCAGGCTGAGCAGGTTCACATTTCTTCTTCAAGTCATCGCGCTCGAGTCTGACGGAATCTAGGTGCACATTTCAAGCTGGCCCGCAATTTGGCCGACAAGAATTTCGCGTCACACTACGCAAACCGACGACAGCAATGAGCAGTCTGACCCAAGCGCTACACGTGGGTTGAATTACGACAACCTAGCCGCGAACAGGACTCGCGCCGCCGCGCATTGCTTCGAAGCGAAGTGTTTTGGTGTAGCATGCTCTGGCCATCTCGGTGAAGATGCTGTCAAAACGATTATCGATGGCGCAAGCCAAGCGGATGTTGTGGCTGATACTCTACGCGCTATGCCTCGAGCAGCGACCTTCTTTTTAGACCCCACTGGCGCTCCGTTGCGCAGCTTCACCTGCCAGGGTACAGAAAAAAAGTACGTGGACGCATTACAAGATCAAGAAGGCATTTTGTATGCCGATATGGATTTAGACGATTGCATCGAGGGCAAGCAATATCATGATGTCGTGGGTGGATATCAGCGACTAGATGTATTTGACCTCAAGGTCGATCGGTCAAGAAAAGAACCAGTACGCTTCAGTTGAGATCTGAGCTACGTGACAGTCACCTGTCGGTCATTATTACCCCAGACTGGGACTGCTCTGAGATGAATCACAATATACTCTTCGATTATGTGCATTTCTTACACATAAGCCCACAATATCCGTACATCCATTCCCAATTATCAGACTTTGGCAAGCCTCCCTTCAAGGCCAGAAATAACAGCCAAATAACGCATGACTTTCATCAAGTCTTTGCCTCTACCCCATCACTCTGCGTCTTCACCACCGCGATGCTGCAAAGGCGAAGCCGGAACCAGGAACAGGCTGCAGTGTTAGGCCGTGACCAAGCGTGTCATCATGTCATCGCGTCAAGCGCGAAATGAGTTTTCAACAGCCACCGTGCATCACGCGTGGCACAACCCATTACTAGCACATCAGAGAGGCGATAACTTCGTCGAGAGAAAGATCCCGTTGTTTGTTCCGCAACTAACGTGGCATCTCAAAACTCTCGTAACCCTCCCATTCCATGTTGAAACAGTGTGTACATCGTCTCCTATCATTTGCAATTTCTCTGCTGCTGCTGCCGGCCTCCTAGCCGAATAGATCACTAAAAGCAGAGTCATCATCGAAGTCTGCGTCGATATCGATATACTTACCTTCGTCTTCCTCGTTGTCTCCATCTTCTCTAGGTGCTTTTCCAACTTCCTTGGTATTGGTAACGATTTCGCGGTCAGCTGGTGCAGCCGTGGCCGCGGTGAGAAACTCCTTAACGTTCCTGTCTTTGAGTGCGTTGGCGAAGAGCGTGGTCCATATGGATTCGACGTCCTCGATGCCTGCAGTCTTGAGCAGTTTCTGGAGCTTTTCCGGTGTGATAACGATGCTTTCGTTAACGAAGATCAAGGTGGCGTAAGGGACGGCTTGCTCAGACTTGTTGGTAGTGGTAGACATGGAGGTGATACTGCGCCGTTCGAGTTGATGTTTAAAGTTGAGAGAATAACGTGTTACCCGCAGTAACTTATGATGACCTTCTAAGCAGTTGATTGCCACTGTCGAGGAGAGTGAAGCTAGGGTGCTGATATTATTGCAGAGTTTAGCGTTCAAGTGTTCGGTTTATCATGCTAATCTGTCGCGGATGAGCCTCTTATATGTGGGTTGAAAGAACACCAAATCATCTGAGTTATAGAAAGCCTTCATCATTCTAAATGTACATTTAGTCGCTACACGATTATGTTGCCGATCCTACGATGATCATTTTACGGTTCTAACGAACAACAAATCGCTCACAATATCGCCATTTAGAACAACTCCAGGCGCAACTTCATTTGGCACGTAAATAGCGCGTATGAACGAAATTCCAACCGTTGATGTTTGTGTAGTGCTGATTGAGTTAGCAAAAGGGCGTTATACCACCCGATCGAGCAGTTCGCCTCATCAATCGTGAGTCACGGCCAACAGGAACACACAAGGCCAATCGAACAGGTCCGAAATCTGAAGTGAGGTCGTTTGAACTATACACCCAAAAACGGTCATCGCAGTTCGTTCTCGCATAAACAAGCTCCCCCTCCTCAAGAACGCAGTTCAAAGGTACTTGCAGGTCAAATCAAGTCTTTTGCTATTAGAGCTTTGGTTGTTTCGTCTATACATACATTATGATTTTCTTTGTACCTCCTCTAGCCTGAACTCCATGAATGTGTAACACTTACAGACCGAAACAGCGCGTGAGTAAAACCGTTTAAGGTTAATTGACGCTTGTTGTAGGATTACGCGGTACAGCCCTGAACCATTCCAGCAGCTGCTTTGTGAAAAGTATCATATCGTCAAGAAGTTCTTCCAGGTCCATATACAAGCTATCCTGACTGGTCATCTTTAGCATTGAGGCCACTTCTTCGGAGAAACCGGGGATAGTGAACTCAGGTTGTGAACTAGTCCAGGATCTCTTTACGCCTTCTTTGATGGGCTCTTGCCTTCTTTTTGAGGTCTGGTCGTAGGCTCTTGAAGTTTGCCTCTATTGTATCTTCCTCGCCCTCGAGGCCGGTGATCTCGCGGAACTCGGCAAGTGTCTTGACAAATCCTAGCCATCGGTTTAGAGCAGTCTTTTGCTTATCGTGAGCGTTTCCCAATACATTCCAGAGCCTCTCGGTGTCGTTGAGCGCTATGGTATTGATGGGTTTAGTTATTCGTATGATATCAGCAAGGTCGTGGCATCCAGGATTGTGTGGCGATAGAAGATCCTGGAGCTCTATTTCCAGGTCATCTAGATCATGAACTAACTGGAACTCCAGCGACTCCAGACTCTCATCAGCACCAAATTTGGCAGGTCGCTCATCGCCAGTTCGTGTTTTTGTGCGGCGCAGGGTTGCGCGGCATCGATTGGGCAGTGGTGGCGTTCCCTTGGACATCTCTTCTCTTTTACCTAGTGCAGAAGTTCCGACGGTTTTACTGTCGCTTATTGATTCGCGTCGTTTACGCTTCCTGCTTTCCTTTTCTGTGGCCTTGGTACTCTTAGGCTCCCTTGGAGACAATAGAACGGCCACGTTCTGGTTGTTGCGTTGTCTTGCTAGAGTGTGGATTACACTATGAGCTTGTCTCGATGATCGTGGTTGGACCCGACGAGCATTCTCAGAGTGTACTACACGCTTGGATCCTACTGAAGAATTGGCCACGTAATCAAGGCATAGCTCATCGATCATATCATCTGAAGACAAGGTAGTGCTACGTGTACATCTATCGCGATCTACACGGACTGCTGCTATGAAGCCTGCAGGGGTTGTTGATGTCTTCACGTATGCTTTGTGAGGGGTCTTTCCTTCACGACGATCGTCTTCGGCCTTACGACAGGCGCGCTGGATGATCCATGCAGAGACTTGCAATCGAATTCTAATTTGAATTATGACAACTTTCACCGTTTGTAAGAAACGCGTGTGGAGAATGCCATACTTGCGTTGATCACTTGGGTCCTCGTAGATCAGGTGCCTCTGATATGTGTCCTCTACGGATTTGGTATGAGCGTTGATATTCGGAAGTTTCTTGAATTTGGAAGTGTCTTCGGCTTTCAAACTCTTACTGGGGTCGGTAGTAGCATTGACAGAAGTGACAAAGGGTGATTTTACTCCATTGTTCCAGATCTGGTGACCGAAACTTTCGAGACAATTTTTTGCGATATCATCCAAGCAGATGCACCGTCTTCTGAGCGCCTCACGTATGGCGTTCCTTGACTTGTAGCGCGTCGCAATCGCTTTGACTTCCAGCAATGTCGCTTTCCAAAAGCAATGAATTACAGGGACTGATTTGAACACTGGCCTGCCTGGTTTCGTGAGATTCTTCAATGACTTTTGCAGCCCCAAGCGTGACAGGTATAATGAGGCCTTAGTAGTTCCGTTGGTGCATTCCTCGACCAGAGAACCAGAATTCCGCGGCATAGCCACCAGGTGTGGCGATATTTCGTTGCTGCCAGCTTTTAATACTGGTCAAATAATGGATTTCTCGCCTGTGTGTAGAACTGCGTACTTTCAGAATGGAGATGTATGTATCGTCATTGTTACTGCCTTCGATAGGGGTAGGATGTGATTACAAAAATGAGGAAGAGTGTATTGGTTTTATTAAGACGCGTATTCAGGTAGTCTCCAGTGTCGTATAGTAAGGCTTATCTGCATAGAGAGGTATCTTGCATGGCTTTATAACAGCATTTAAGTGATTTCACGCCGCTTTCCCTTCCTGCGTAGTACATACCAAGACTGGCCGTTGAATTTCATCAGCTAAGTGCCCCGGTATACGCACCGTAGCGAATTGGCCAAAGCGTACATGGGTATTTCCACTCTGTCATTGTATGGCCCGCCTTCCCGGTCATCTTCAGATATCAACGTGCGCGATACCAAAATAGCTACTATTCAATGAAGCTCAGATCATGTATCCTAGCTTCGGATTCTTCGCTTCGAGCCGTGAGCCGTGTAGGTACGAAAAGTGGGTTCTTGGCTAAGAGATGTGATCTCGGGGAACGTTTTCCAACGAATGAACGCTTCCAATATTCGTAGACCAAGAGGTCTTTCAAAGTTCCTTGCTATGTGGCGCTACTGATTGAAATGATGTTGAGCTGCAATAAACCCATTGTGTGCTATGCAACAGACCAAGATCTGGTCTAAGAACGTCATTTCCTCTAGCCAAGTGGGAACCGTGTCATTCTCATCCCAGTTTTTCTGTCTTCCGTTGCCACACGCAGAATTTACCGAAATTTCCGATGTTGTATATGCGTGTTTGTGGCGCCGCTCAGGTGTGCCCAGGCATTCCCATGTCTTCGGTGGGATCTAATAGATTGTATGTCACCTGTGCGGACGGATTCTGGAGGTACTCACTGTGCCATGCGTAGACATAGCAAGAGTTTGAAGGTCCGTGAATGAATCTTGGGCGCAATATCGAGGAGGTAGGCTACCTCGCAAACTCCATCTCGAAACGGAGATGGGAAAGCAATCCGGACAAGGCTGAGCTCCTGGAGTAAAAGAAAAAGCAATAGTGACATGGCCATTTCACGCATGCCCGCAACGCCACGTGTGCATGGCGTGTTTAACCGAGACTGTCCAGAAGGTGGAAGCAGGAGGGAGTATCACACGCTAAGAAGGGTAACGATCACAGTCACTGGTGAGATTCCGAGCCTTCGTTACCCCCTAAGAGTGCATGTGGCTGATACATCACCATTGAACTAACCGTATCCAGCCCTGGAGACAACCACGCCGCAATCAAACATCTTGACCCAGCCCGTGAGCCAACCCAGCAATGTCCATCAGGCCCCTTTCTTCGGCACGATATACAACACTGATCGAACTCGTTGAACAATGCCCGGTTGGTGGCGCAAGCTGCTGGGGCTGAGAAGAAATCAGGATTTTAGGAGCCTGCCTGCTCAACTAAGTGGCGTTGAATAGAAGCGGCGTATCGACGGCTGGAAGATAAGAAGCAGAAAATTTCCATCGGCAGCTCTGATAAAGACTAATTGGCTGGACAGAATGTTCACATCTTGAGGCGTATGCGATGGGTCACTCACAACCTCCGCAATTCATTACATACTTATGCGAAGAGATCCTCTTCATAAAGTACTATCTAAAACATGAGTAGCAAAAACAAACTCAGTCGGCGGAGCAACGAATATGGCCGCATGGTAGTTAGGTCTCCGCGATCAGCTGTCTGGATAATTACAAGTTGATCTACGTGGTTTGCATGTGTTGGTTCCGGGGCAGTATTGCACTTCTTCATTTCAGCATACACACGTTTAAGTATCTGGCAATAGACTGACGTTCTGATACTGAGGAAAACTCAAGTTTGAATAGAATGTAGCTGGGTCGCTCCAGCACCGCTAATATTCTGCTCGGGCTGATTGTTCTCCCGATGCCCTGCTTTACGCACTTGCCGTGCTGCTTCAGCCGGCCAAAAGTTTAAAGAAATGCGCGGCCTTGATGCCCTTGGTGTCTTAGGTACATTGAGTTTACGATGAGATTCGTGTTCTTTCCGAATCGTTTCTTGGTGCACCGTTATCCTAAAGGTTATTTGCTATGCTTGAAGTTGTGTCTTTATCATGTGACACACTGCGAATACATTCAGGGAGCCGTCTAGTGCTAAATAAATCCTGGAAAATAACAAACTTCTTCGCACTGAGGCGGGGTCGTATAGACAGCCGTCCGCGTTGGCAGTTCTCAGGTTGACTAAGTAACAAGCTGCTGCTTATTGGTATAGTGTCTATCAGTATGACCTGGTTCTTATCATTTGTCGCCGCGGGTGAGTCAGTTGCCATGGTCGCGACAGATGTCGTTGCGAGAGTTGCTGCGTAGTGACGATGGTTAGCGCACACGCGTGGCCCACCGCACATCTCTAGGGATGAGAGGTAAGAACAGAGCCCGGATATCCGTATGAAACGGTTACAATCAGGCTTGCAAGTATTAATACTGTGAATTTTTTCAGAACAACTTTTGCTTTTTATCCAAACTCCTTGAATGCCTGACCATGCTGTCAACGTAAGGAAAAATTGTGGCAAGAGGAGTTTCGAAACCCACCACAAACTCACTGCCACGAGGCTGAAAAAAGATAGCGACACGTATCGAATAGACATTTCAAGGCGGTCTCTGATAGGATCTTCTACTGATAGGTTGCAGTGATGGAATGCTGAGTCTGGTACCATCATTAGCACTTGTGCATCATACGTCTCATGAACATGACGCAGATTTTGCAGAATATAGTTTGTAAAGCAAAGCAAGTACCGCGGTCCGGCTGGTGATGTTGTGGTGGTCGAGTCGGACCGTCCAGACGTTGATGTCAACGAAGTCGCGCGGGCCAATCAAAGACGCCAAGAAAAGGGTAGGTCATCCAGATCGTACTTCACGGCCGCCACCACTCGCATCGCCAACAACGTACGCTCGTCGGACCCCCAAGCATCAATTGCGCGAGACAACGCTTACACAGCAATTACGATGCTCGCACGACACGCACCTGCCTCATCGACGCTCAGCGCGGCTGTCCACCGAGCGCTGCCCGCAGCTTCGGCAGCTACTCGCCTTTCGACCGCCGCCCCCCAGAACCGCACTCAGGAGAGGACGCTTGCGACAGTACAGGATGCGCCGCCAAAGAGGACCTATGGTGGCTTGAAGGACCAGGACCGGATCTTCCAGAACTTGTACGGACACCACGGTGCGGATTTGAAGAGCGCGCAGAAATACGGTGACTGGCACAAGACGAAGGAGATCCTCCTCAAGGGTCACGAATGGGTGTGTAGAGGCCGATAAATCAGGCTTCACGAATCAAGGCTGACGGGTACAGATCATTTCTGAGATCAAGGCCTCTGGTCTCCGTGGCCGAGGCGGTGCTGGTTTCCCCTCTGGTCTGAAATGGGTATGCTTCACTATTCGATCGGACAAGGCATCTGCTAACGCCCAAAGTCATTCATGAACTTCAAGGACTGGGACAAGGACAGCAAGCCCCGCTACCTGGTCGTTAACGCTGATGAGGGAGAACCAGGAACCTGCAAGGATCGCGAGATCATGCGCAAGGACCCCCACAAGCTCATCGAGGGCTGCCTTGTCGCTGGCCGTGCCATGAACGCTACTGCCGCTTACATCTACATCCGAGGAGAGTTCTACCACGAGGCGACCGTACTTCAGCGCGCTATCCAAGAGGCATACCAGGCCGGCTTGATTGGCAAGAACGCCTGCGGCTCCGGATACGACTTTGATGTCTACATCCACCGAGGAATGGGCGCTTACGTCTGTGGTGAGGAGACCTCGCTCATTGAGTCGCTGGAGGGCAAGCCCGGAAAGCCCCGCCTGAAGCCTCCATTCCCCGCTGCTGTTGGTCTTTTCGGATGCCCTTCCACTGTCGCCAATGTCGAGACCATCGCCGTCGCACCCACAATCTGCCGACGAGGGGGCAGCTGGTTCGCAGGCTTCGGTCGTGAGCGCAACCAGGGAACCAAGCTCTACGCCATCTCGGGTCACGTCAACCATCCTTGCACTGTCGAGGAGGAGATGTCCATTCCTCTCCGCGAGCTCATCGACAAGCACTGCGGTGGTGTCAAGGGTGGCTGGGACAACCTCAAGGCTATCATCCCCGGTGGCTCCTCGACCCCCGTCCTTCCCAAGCACATCTGCGACGACCAACTGATGGACTTTGACGCGCTCAAGGACTCACAGTCCGGTTTCGGTACCGCCGCTGTCATTGTCATGGACAAGTCGACCGACATTGTCCGCGCCATCACCCGTCTCGCCAAGTTCTACCACCACGAGTCTTGCGGCCAGTGCACACCTTGCCGTGAGGGATCAAAATGGACCCACCAGATTATGGACCGCTTCTCCAAGGGCCAAGCTCGCGAGCGTGAGATTGACATGCTCCAGGAGTTGACCAAGCAAGTCGAGGGTCACACCATTTGTGCGCTAGGGGAGGCGTTTGCATGGCCACTGCAGGGTCTCATCCGGCATTTCAGGCCAGAGCTTGAGGCGAGGATAAAAGACTACGGCTTGAAGAACGGTGGTGAGGCGTTGGCAGGTGGCTGGGCACACGATGCCGCCAAGAAGGGTCTCCTCGTCTCTCCTGGCCAGTAACGAAGAAGCTGAGAGATTTGTATTATGCATATTTATCCGTGTTTGAGTTTTGATTGGGGCGTGCAATTACTTGAAGGCTAAGCTGTAAATAGTTTCTCGGCGCAAATAAAGCAACACTGAAATTGATCACGCACATGACAACCGCTTGCGTAAGAAGAGTCACCCCCTTCCCCCCCCCCCCCCCCCGTCTCAGGTCCCCATGCAGATCTGAATAAATTCCTCCCTCGAAATCGCATTGTCGTTATCCATGTCAAACTCCTCAATCATAGCCACCAGCTCATCATGCGAAAGCGCCTCACCCAACTCCCTTGCAACACGCGTAAGATCCTGCAGGGTAATCGTCCCCTTGCCACCCTCATCAAAGAGTTCAAACGCCCTAAGAATCTCATCCCTCGGATCCCGACTCAATATCCTCTGCGCCATGAGCGTCTGAAAAGCCTGGAAACTCAACAATTGGCGACCAGGCACCGCATATTGCTGCTGCTGCTGCTGCTGCTGTTGTTGTTGTTGTTGTTGTCTCGAACTTTGCTTAGCATTCTGTTGTTGTTGTTGCTGCAGCTGCGACGTGCCATGTTGTTGCAGAATGGCCAGAATCTCTTGTTTGGGTAGATCGAAGCCTAGAGCTTTCATGGCGACTTTGAGCTCGTGGTAGTCGATGTAGCCGTCTTTGTCTAGGTCGAAGAGGTTGAAGGCTTCGCCGATTTCTTCTCTTTGCTCTTCGGTGAGCTCGGCGAGGGAGGCGGTGGCCGAGGCTTCCATGCGTTGGGCTGTTTCGCGGGCGGAGCGCTCGCGTTCGAGTCGCTCGGATTCGAGGCGTTGGGCGTTTTTGGGGTTGGGCGGGAAGGCGGCGGTGTTGCTGAAGGTGGGTTGTGCTTGTGCTTGTTGGGGTGGTGCAGGGCGGCCGAGGCCGTAGCGGGGACCGGGGCCGAGGGGGTTGGAGGATGTGGCCATGTGGGATTTTTCTTTTTCCCCTGGGAGGTTTGTGGTGGTGGTTGGTGAGGTGTTGGTCTTGTCCGGGAATTGGTGGGGTGGTGCGCGAAGCGGTGTTTTGTAGGAATTGCGCGGGCGCAGTGCCCAGGGGAATTTGTATGGATTCACCAATGCTAAGACGGAAGCGTTTACGGTTACGACAATGCAATCTTGGCTGTTTGGAGATCCTTTGTGGAGGTGATCAAGTTGCGCAGTTGTTTGGGACGCGAGGCGCGTTTGGGCGTGGAAGCTTAGCTGCAGCTCTAGCGCGATTTTGGTACTGGTGGGGAACTGAGATTGGGTAGGGCTGGCTGTCATGCTTGGTACTTCACTCTCGCTACGAAGGGAAAGCCAACGAGTTTCTACAGAGTATGCTTTGTTCAAAGAGCAATTGCAGCATTTTGACTCACCAAAAGTGTATCAATAGACACAACGAACGGCTCAAGTATCGTCACAACTACCAATGCTGGGCTTGGACGGTTCATCGGACCTCATAGTGTCACGTGATGACAAGGACGTGTTGTCGACTCAGTGAATACAGCTACTTAGGTAGCGAGCAGTCTAAGCAGTCACAAAAACAATTGTCCTTTTTCTCACGTGCGCTCGTTTTCACTAAAAACCATAGTCAACCATCTATGGCTAGACCGGCCTACTCCCCTACAAAGTGAGTCAACCCGGCTGTGTAGGGAGTGGTCCTGGGGGCAGGGCGTCTTCCGTCCGCCAGGCAGCCGTAGGTAGCGATGTGTGTCTCTCAGGCATCTCTACGCAAGAGCCGCGCCTAGAAAACGTATCACACCATTCGCCAATCCCAGTCTTGCTTTGCCACGAGTGTTTTGCTGGGAGGTGGGCGTGAAAAAGGTACACGTGACGCCCCGGCGATGGCTTAGCGTAATTTCGACGTGCCGTCCTCCTAAGTGCAACCTCACCTTTGCTTGTCCCCCCAAATTCTTGCGCCCGTCGCTCTTTCCCTTCCTTGACGGCCATTTCACTACTTAATCAGCGCCGCGTCTGGCCTCTTCTTACTAATTCCACTCTTTGCTCTTTTGCTCGCCTGCAGCTTATACCCCACCGCGCCTTGTTCCGATCCGAGCATTCCTTGGCGCGTTTTCCGCGAAGCTCTCATCAGCACCTGCCTCTCCAAGAGCTCCTGCACCTCGATTCTGTCAACCACCCCACACCCACACGGCTCTGCTGCGCATTACTAGTCGACCAGGAACAAAACACGCGCAACCCGTCGGACAAGTTCAAAATGTCCTTCGGCGGTGGTTTCGGGGGCTTTGGCGCCAATAACAACAACCAGTCTCCTGGCTTCGGTGGATTTGGTTCATCTAACAACAATGCCTCATCTGGTAAGTACAGACTCTTGCTTGAATTCTTGGATCCCTTGGCGCGCGACTGCTTCGATGCGCCCTGCGACATCGCCACGGCCTCGTCGACGAACCGTGTCTAACTTGCCCTTTCGCCTCAGGCTTCGGCTCCAACGCGAATACCGGTACGAGCATATTCGGCGGCGGTGGCGGCGCAAACAACACCACGGGCAGCACAATGTTCGGGAGCGGCAACAACGCCAGCTCGAGCTCGCCTTTTGGGGGCTCAGGTATGTGGAACGGTTGCGCTTCACTATCGCGTCGCTATTTGGATCACGCCGCGTTCATCGAGATCGCTTTATTCTTCGCAACGGATTCGCTGACGACACTACGCTCTCCGGTCTTCTATCGCGACAATCTCTGTTTTCGCGCAGATCCATGTTTTTTCAGTTCACCTCGATCAACAACTAACCTTACCCTCCAGGTGGCTTCGGCGCTAACACAACCAACAACACCGCTTTCGGCTCGAAACCCTTTGGCGCCTCAACAACGGGCGGTGGCCTCTTTGGCGGCGGCGCCCCCGCCACAGGTGGTGGCAGCACGTTTGGTGGCTTCGGAGCGACGAACAACAACACTACTACCTCAGCCTTCGGCTCTAGCAATACGAACACTGGTGGTCTCTTTGGCCAGAACAAGCCGGCGACGGGCTTCGGCGCACCAACAACAGGTGGAGGAGGTTTGTTTGGAGGCGGCAACACCAGCAGCGGATTCGGTTCTACCAACGCAAACACCACAACGGGCGGCTTCGGTGCCAGCACTGGCGGCGCTTTTAATGGAGGCAGCAACCCGCCCCCAAACAATGGTACCGCCAACACACCGTTCCAGGCATTCCAGGAGAAAGATGGTACGGGCAACGCGCAGTCGCAGTACCAGACCATTACCTTCCAGCAACCGTACACAAACTACTCTCTCGAGGAGTTGCGTGTAGCGGACTACAACCAGGGCAGGCGGTATGGCAACCAAAATGGCCAAGCTGGAGCATTCGGACAGAGCACTGGTTTTGGTGGCTTTGGTAGCAACAACAACAACACTGCAGCTACTGGCTTCGGTTCAACCGCCAACACTGGTGGCAGCCTCTTTGGAGGCGGTAATACCAACACTGGTACTACATCAGCGTTCGGTCAGGGCGGCACAGGCTCCGCGTTTGGAGCGAATAACAACACTACAGGCGGTGGACTATTCGGTCAGAACAAGCCTGCAACTAGCGGTCTATTCGGCTCAAACAATAACACCACGACGGGCACTACTGGTGGTCTATTTGGAGGTGCTTCTACGACAAACAACACGGTAGGAGGATTTGGCTCTGGAGGCGGCGGTTTCGGCTCGTCTACGACTGGCGGTGGTGGTCTATTTGGTCAGAACAAGCCTGCGACGGGTGGTGGCCTTTTCGGGGGCGCTGCTGCGACCAACACCACCTCAACACCCTTCGGAGGGGGTGCAACCAACACCGGTAGCGCATTCGGTCAATCCAATACCGGCGGTAGCGGTCTCTTTGGTCAATCCAATAACCAAACCTCCTCCACTCCAGCCTTCGGTGCCAACAACACCTCCACGAACACTGGTGGCGGTCTCTTTGGTGGCAGCACAGCTGGAGGCTTCGGGCAGAATAACCAGGCTCCGGCTCAAAACACCAACTCCGGAGGTCTCTTTGGCGGCGGAGGTGGTGGATTCGGCCAGAACAACAACCAACAGAAGCCCGGTGGCCTCTTTGGCGGCGCAAGTACTGGTACCACTGGTGGCGGCCTGTTTGGTCAAGCAAACCAGAATCAGCCGTCTACTGGCGGTCTGTTTGGTGGTTCCACTGCTAACAACACCAACAACAACGCTGGGGGTGGCTTGTTCGGTCAGAAGCCTGCAACTGGCAGCGGTTCTCTTTTCGGCGGCAACAACACCAACACCGGGTCTAATGGAGGAGGCTTATTTGGCAACCTCGGTAACAATAACAACAACCAGCAAAACACAGGTGGTGGCGGTCTCTTCGGTGGTGGCCAAAACAACAATCAACAAAAGCCTGGTGGTCTGTTTGGCGGCTCTACATCGAACACGAACACTGGAGGCGGTCTCTTCGGTGGCGGACTTGGACAGTCAAACAACAACCAATCGGGTATGGGCGGTTCTCTCCTCTTCCCGCAACAAGAGCAGCAGCAACAGCCTAGCCTTAGCAATAGCTTATTCGGCGCTTCCGGAAGCTCTTTGTTGAACACATCCATGAACACCAACCCCTACGGCAACGACGCCCTCTTCGCTGGACTCGTTACCCCTACTCAAAGCCCTGGCCCACTTGCCACTCCTTTGTCCAGTAGCCAGAAGAACAAAAAGAATGCTGTACTGCCTCAGCACAAGCTCAATCCGGCTGCATCGACGCGTCTTCTTACTCCGCAGAACAAGAGGGGCGGTTATGGATTTACATACTCCACCTATGGCACCCCAGCCGGTGGAGCAAGCCAGAGCGGCAGCCAAGCCCTCGGTGGTAGCCTTTTTGCGAACGGTGGCCTTTCTCGATCTTTGGGCAAGACTTTATCTACAAGCAATCTTCGGAACAGCTTCACACCTGAAACCAACAGCATACTGGCACCGGGTGCGTTCTCTAACACCGGACGCAACTTCGGCAATGGCAGTCTCAAGCGGCTCAACATCAATCGTCACATCAGCGGCCGAATCCCGCTGTTTGATGAGCCTTCACAGAAGCGCGTCAGCTTTGCTGGTGGTGAAAGCCCGAACGGCAACACCAACGGAGAGACTGCACTGGTAGTTAGGCAGGACGAGGAAGATGCCTCGCCGCGGGCCAACCACAACGATGTCGGCAGCGAAGCTCCTCGCTCAGCCATGCAGCAAGTCAATGGTACTGAGCTTGCCCGTGTTTCAGAGGACCACGTGCTTTCATCCAAGTCTCCTGCAGAAACCAACATCCAACCTGGACAGGACCCCAAGCCAGGAGAGTACTGGTCGAGCCCCTCGTTGGATCAGCTAAAAAAGATGAGCAAGCAGGAGCTCAAGAGCGTATCCGACTTTGTTGTCGGTCGGCACAACATTGGACAGATCAAGTTCAATCACGGCAAGCCTGTCGACCTATCTGAAGTTGATCTTGACAAGCTGTTCGGTGACATTGTGCAGCTCAATGCACGAAACGCTACAGTCTACGGAGAGAGCTGTACCTGCCTGCCAAAGCCACCGCTAGGTACTGCTTTGAATCAGCCTTCAGAGATTGTCCTTGGTAACTCTTGGCCTCGCAACAGAGCCGGCAAGAAGGATGTCAAGCATCTCGAGCGTCTCAAGCGTGTAGCTGGAACTACTTTCGTCAAGTACAACCAGTCTACTGGTGAATGGACCTTTACTGTTCCTCACTTTTCGTCCTACGGTCTTGACTACGACGACTACAGTGATGAGGAAGATGAAGATGCGTCAAGCGACCTTAGCGACGTTCCTGATACTCCAGCTGAACAGCAAAATCGCTCGAGCCAGATGACTAGCACACCCCAAGACGACTCTTTTGTCAGCCCCACACAGTCCCAATCTAGCCCCGACGATACCTTTGACTTCAAGAAGGGGATGCGTGGCGGACGTGCTAGCGTGCCTGGTGGCTTCGGCGATGAGAAGGCGTATATGGATGAGGAAGAGATGGAAGACAACCGAGGCGAATCTTTTTTAGGGCGGCGCTCCGTGGGTTCGCTTGATGGGCAGCAGGATGCTGACTACTCTGAAGATAGCGAATCGGAATTGGCACGCGACCAGAACATGGCGGATTCTGTGTCGGGACCAGTTCGAACCATGGAGCAAGACACCGCTAAGGAAGATCCCTTCAGGAGCACGTTGAAGCCAAAGTCTATCTTGAAGCCCAGCCAGTTCGTGAGGCCCGGAGCAGGTACACCTTCAAAAGCACAGCCGGTATTTGATGACGATTGGGCAAACCAGCTTCAGCGTACGATTAGCCCGAAGAAGCAAGATCGGTATGCTCTCCGCGAAAGCCAGGGCAACGTACTACGAGAACACGAAGCGCAGCCTACGAAATTCTCACAATCCTTCGGTGCGCGACAGATGACTACTGCCATGGATTTGATGGACTCTCTTTTCGGAGAGACGGAGAAGCGACAGCTTCCCAAGCGTGGTGGACATGGTATTGAGGTTTGAATTCCCCTTCCTTTTGGCGTTTGTATTCATGGGGCGCGGTCTCTGGTGGGTTTCCTAAGTGGCTCTCCTTCAAAGATTGACGCTTGGACCTTACGTCCGCCCGTGTATGTAGTCACAAATTGATATGGGACAAGATTGCTGAAACTCTTGTCTCTAGTTGCCCTACTCCAAGCGACCCAAAACCGCCTCCGATCTCGACGAACTTGCCGATGCCGACAAAGACTTCCACGGTTGCAGCAAACCCCACTTCAGCGAAACCAACGTCCTGATATATGGCAACAAGGGTCCCTCACACCTTGAAGGTGGCGTCTTTCCAACGGCTCAAGAACCACTCGTCGATGCTATGAAAGATATGCGTTTCGTCAAGATGCCCACCTTCACTGATGTAAGTTCGTGGAACAATTGTTGCCATGGCATAAGTTCTAATTGATGTTAGTCCGCGCCTGAAACTCTATCACTTCAGAAGCAACACACGAAGATCTACTCGACCGATGGCGTACCCTCGGCGAAGTTATTGACTGATCCTGCTCCAGTCGAATTTTCCAGTATGGCAAAGGCTGTCGCACTTGACACACCGGCTGGCGTTCATGAACAACAGGCTTGGCAACTGCTCTCCCTTTTGTTTGACGACGCCGATCAGGTTCCGAGTGACGTGCACGAAGAGAACATCAACGTCTATCGGAAAGAGAAGTTGTCAGATTTCTGGAAGCTACTCGTCTGGGATGATGCGCAGAAGCATGCCCAGCAAGCCACCTCGCCTGAAGAGCGCGCGATCGCTCACCTCAGCTGCAACAACGTCGCCGACGCTTGTCATACATTGCTGGATGGACTCGACCTCCGGCTGGCCACAATGATATCTCAGATTGGCGGTGACGAAACGATGCGTCAGAGTATGGTAGCTCAGCTTGAAGAGTGGCGTCGTCTTGATGTGCTTGCCGAGATGGAGGATCCCCATCGTGCTCTCTACGAGCTTCTCTCCGGCAATTGTACCAAGTCGGAAGGCAAAGCGGGAATTGGTCGAGAGAACCGAGCTTCCACCTTTAATATCTCAAGCCGATTTGCTCTCGACTGGCGACGGGCTTTCGGCCTTCGACTGTGGTACGGTACGATGGTTGATGAACCAATAGAGATGGCTGTCGCGCAGTTTGCGGACGCTGTTAGAGATGGTAATGAAGATGTCAAGCCGGTGCCCTGGTTCGTGGAAAACAATGCCGACATGGGCTGGAATGATCCGGATGCTGAGCACCGAGAAGACCTGCTTTGGGGCATTCTGAAGCTCTATGCGGCCGAGAAGATGGGACTTTCTGCAAATGTTGAGGACGTCCTCGCTCCCGAGAATGTGTCTGGCAATCCCTTTAATGCCCGTCTCTCATTCCAGTTGTTCCAGCTCTTCAAGTCCCGGCAAGACGATGAGAGTGAGGCTGATGAGCGCAAGGTCGCCATGCCTACCTCGCGTGGTCAAGATGAAGATGAGGGCAACTTCCGCCATTCGCTCCAGTCATGGTCTGCACCTGGCGCTGCAGACGACGTGCAAGCCGCGAACCCGCTTGTCGAGCTGAGTGATAAGATCACGCTCACATATGCCGCCTCGCTACATACACCAGAGCTCTGGACCACCGCGATCTGGGTATACTCGCATCTGTCATCTCCAGCAATGCGAGAGCACTACATCCGCTCTCTTGTCAACCAGTTCTCGAGCTCATACTCCTTGATGGAGGGTGATGCCACGTATGACTACCTCACACGTGATCTCCAGGTTCCTGCAAGATGGCTTCACGCTGCCGCTGCCTTGCAAGCGAAGTCAAGTGGCGATGCTCTACGTGAGGCGTCTCATCTCATCAAGGCTGAAGAGCTCGAGGAGGCGCACGAAGTACTGTGCCGCAAAGTTGGCCCGGAAGCTATCGTCTCCCGCGATTACGATGCACTTCGTGAGCTCATGAGCGGCTTCGTTTCGAAGTCGCCGTCTGCTCGCCCGAAGGAAGCGTTACAGGGCTGGGCCCAAGGTGGCCAGATCTACTTTGACTACATTGAGTTAATTGACACGACTGGCCAACGCTCAAACTACCGCGTCGATGAGGAGCTCGACAACCGTGTTCAAGAGCTTCTTACCAAGCTACAGCGCGCACTGGAAGTCGCTGGACGCGATAGGCTAGGCACTTGCGGTCTAGAAGAGCGTGTCAACCCCCCCCCCCCCCCCCTCCTTCTTGGTCATTGGGATTTCAAGCTAATAAATATCCAGCGAACCAACCGCAACGCCATCCTGAAGCTTCCGCTAACCGAAGACCTGTGGCTCAAGCACTCAATCGACCTTAGCACAAGTTACTACCGCAACGTCATGGTCACTAGTCGGTAGAACCGGATAGTCGTCGATTTTGCTTGCCTGTGGGAAGCAAGTGGGTATTAAATGCAGCTTTGAGCATCTCAAGGAAAGGCCAATACGGTCTCGATCTTCGAGTCTGTATTGTGTTGGTTTAAACGATTTTGTGAACGAAGCATGCGCCATTGTGGATATTGGTTAGACTGGGGGGATAGGGGGAGGAAAAGCGACTTCGATTTGAACATGTGTACAATACATTATTCTGTGTGGAAAACTGGATTTTAATGCATTGCTAACGTTTGACTTTTCTCCCTCACATGTTTATTCTGCTGTCGAGCTACATTGGGTGCTTCCTTCTATTCTCGTACTAGTACTCGCGATCGACATAATAAGTACATAACCAAGATTTTGCGCTGTACAAACTCTACACTTGGTCGAAATGCAACCATCTTCTTTTACAAATGATTATGATAATGCTCGTCGTCAATCTCGCAAGCCGGAATCTCGATTTGGATTCTCTTGTGCCCTGTAATCGTGGGCTACGTACACGATATCACTTTTTTTATTTTTTCCAAAAGTCATTCAGAACATACATAACCCACGATAATATGCTCTAAGATCTTGATTTTGTTTTATATATTCTTTTTTGTTAATTTAAGAGCTGACGTAAACCACTAATAACTTAGTTTAACCCAGAAAGCTAGTTAGTTCCTACCAAGGACTATATAAATTCTTATCATGCCTACGGCGCAGC
The DNA here is from genome assembly GCA_009289805.1 of Alternaria gansuensis. Lineage (NCBI taxonomy): Eukaryota > Fungi > Ascomycota > Dothideomycetes > Pleosporales > Pleosporaceae > Alternaria > Alternaria gansuensis. The sequence goes on along the minus strand of WBOK01000414.1, from coordinate 31,735 downwards.
GATCTGGAATTTAGCAGAGACGACCCACGCTTCCCGCCAACGGGCGCACAAAACCGTGGAAAGAGCAGGACGAACAGCGCTTACTTTCTCAGTCAAGGACGAGATGGCTATGGACACCGAGATCAAATAGTTTCTCGCTTCCCAGACCGGTCGCCGGTCGCTGGGCGCAGTAAGACTTGCGCTACTACTATACGTTGTGCAGCAAAGGATTTTCGTTAGGGCTGTTTGGGATATTACTGGTTAGCTATTAGCTGAGTCCCTTGCGGGCCCAGTTGAAACTCGTGTTGCTGCCTGGGGAGGGTGAAGCCGCGTTCGCGGAGTACTATACTTGGCTAATATCTATTCATTGTAAAGATGTCTTGATATCCTGATGTTCTTAACTTTGTTGAAAACGGGTTTTTTTTAAAAAAAAAGAAAAGAAAAGAAAAGAAAAAGAGCTGGTCTTTAGTTAAAAATCTAGGGCTTTAAGAACGGGTGACTAGTTTAGGGTTTCCGCGAAAGGGGCTCTAAACTGCAACCTTTAGTCATAATTCAGACAATTCCAAAGAGTTCACCGTAGCAGACTGTCCCGTACCGTCGTGCCGCTCGTGGTTTCTCCTTGTCATGGCGCCTCAAGCAGCCATTACGGGTACTTTTGTGCTCGAAGGCCAGGCGGACTGCGAACAACGACTACTCAGAGCTGACTCAAACCCTCAAGGTGCCAGCAAGCGTGCGGACTGTGCGTCGTATAGCGACGTTGAAATAAAACTTGGCACCTGCGCACCTTCAATCATTCATGCCGGCCTGCTCTGGCGTAATCTCTCCTCACGTGGTTTGGGCCGCGCCCGTTTGGCCAAATAATGTGAAGTCGTTTCAGGTAATGAGATCAGCCTGTGAGGCAGGAAGGCAACAATGCGCAACGGGCTTTCGAAATTTCGAGGAAGAGTCAACATCTAAATACCACTGCTGGCCTATCCATTGTTGTCTGAGGAAAGGTCCGAAATCTCGGACTCCTCGTCCGACACTTCTTCCTCGATAGCCTCGCCATCGTCATCCCACTCCGCACCCTCAATCAATGCGAGGGTCCTGCCAGTCAAGACATCGAACGCCCGCATTCCAATACTCGGAAGCGCATGCTTCAATATCCTTACTATTTTTGGGGCCGCCATCTGTGCCACGAGAACTTGCGCCTGCTCCTCTATATCTGCTTTTAGTTGAAGGAACCCCCCCGGGGAGGAACCGCAACAGGTGGCGTGTGCCGCCGAGGTGATTAGAGGTGACTCGTTAGATAGACTGAGGTTGATGAGCATCTCGTTCAAACGTAGATTGGTGTTATGTTGCCGGGGTTTTAGAAGATCGGCACAGATACTGCGCATACGCAGTCGCAAACGTCGTAGCGTAGTAAGAAGCGCAGCGATACTCGTGCAGACATGAAATCCTTCACCGTGCTCTTGGCTTTGATGCGGTATAAGTCGAGTACCGCATAGATCTAGATCTAGACTAGTTAGGTTGCTGGCTGATAAGAACGCGCGTATCGTGGATAGAAAAAGGTAGTCGCGGCGTTCTAGAGAACGAAGTCGCGGATGCAGTTCACTGGTGGCTTGGATGCGTAGGATGCGCAGTTTCCGTGATTGTTTAAGGATGGTGGCGAGGTAGAGGAGATCGTTATTCAGCTCTGTTGTCCAGGCTGTGCGCACTGCGCGCCCATGAGCGCCATTCCAGGTTGACACATTTAGGACATTTACGGCCTTCGAATCGTGTCGAGATGACAGAGCAGAGTCCCAGTCTTCCAAGCCCTTCAAATCCAGGTCCAGGCTTTCCACGCTCTCTTTGACTAGAGCTAGACTTAATTTCACATACGGAGAAGAGAGCAAGCGTTGCAGTGTCTTCTGAGTAACGTAAAAATCTCGGAAGCACGCGGTACGGGCAATTTCGTTCCACTGCTTACAGACTAAGAGGCGTGACAGATCCGAGCGGAAATAGGATGAGCCGACGTAATCGAAAATTCGAATTAGGGTTTCGGTGGGAAGTTGGAGGAGTGGCATAGTGGATTGTGCGAGCTAAGTGATGGAGACGATGTCGGTGTATCGGAATCAAGACGCATATATGTCTTGCCGCGGCTCAAAAGAGATAAAAGAGAGGATTTTAGTTGCAAGTAGGAGAGCTGATTCAAGACCCGCTGTGTGTTGAGTGTGTGTTAGGTGGGAGGAATGATCCTAACTATTCTTTATCTCAACGAGCTCAGACGGCACGCCATGAAAGGCCTAGCCAATTCTCGGGCTAAGATTACAACCAATCATCACCCATGCTGCAAATCGACCTGACGCGCCTAGCTGCTGTTGTCTACCTGGCCTTCCTCAGTTGCGTGACTGCTACATCGATGTGTCTAGCATCTAATACCTGTGGTTCTAGCCCTCCTCCTACTAAAACGGCCCGTTGTCGCGACCGCTTTGTTTAGTTTCCCTTCAAACGCCGCTGGCCCGCTCCCCTCGCCGCTCTTCCTCCTCGTTCTGCGAATCCGAGGCTTTCTTTACCGAGCGCTAGCTTCTATTTGAATGCTGCCAACATCGAGCACAATGGCAAGACCTAGTGAAGATTGGTCAGGTTTTGCTGGTCTAAGTCCAGAGTCAGACAAAATATAAGCTCATCAAGCTCATACTGTCTTCAGCAAACTTTAAGCATCTGAACAAGTGCGCAATAGACTCGACGGCGCAGACACACCAAATGGACCTACCTCCCGGTATTGACTGCAGTATAAACTTAGCCCGGTTTGCAACGGGTTTCCACAATCTGGTTCTTGAACTCGCATTTTCTGACAATATCTATTGGATTGCTCGAATTCCGTATCGCACCATCGATGACAACACCAAAGACCTCGTTGCTGAGTGAGATAGCTACCATGGACATTGTCCGCCAACGTACAAGTATCCCCATACCTCGTATTTTCGGATTTGAGGTGTCCGTAGACGAACCATTCGGTTACCCGTATGTTTTGATGGAGTACTTGGGTGGCCGTAAACTCGATGCAAACTGCTGCAAATCTTTTTGATGAATAGGAGGGTAAGTGATAAGATGGCATGTCTCTGTGGGAGGAGTCACAAGGTCTTTTGTATACCCACCTCTCAAACCGTGAAGGCAACGCTTTCAAAGGGACGTATTCAGTCTGAATGTGCAGGTTATGCTGATGTTGCAGCTACTTATCACTCGCAGGAGTCTGTCTGAAAGAACAAGTTGCGGCACTATGACGATACATCGGACGCGTTTTGAAAGGCAACCCGTTTGCTCGGGTTGCTTCTATGAATCGGGGTTTCCCTACACCGCAACATCCTCGTACATCCACGTCTCATCACTCTGCCCGCCTTCCGTCTCCTGCACTCTAGCATACAGACACCTGCTGATCTGTCCATTTTCGAATACAGGTACAACGTCCTTCTCCACCACCATCATCGCCCACATGATTAGCCGCGCACCAAGGTTCTCCGTACGCCCCTTGATGAAAACAGAAGTCGCATCATCAGCGGGTTGATTGACGAAGGTCAGGCCGATGTCGTCCAGCACATCCGTTGGTGCGACGTTCACATTGGTCGAAGGAAGTTGGACAAAGTCGCCTAGGTTTTCGTCGATGAAGGTGTACGTGTCAACATCTTCAATGCCGTCCTCTAGTGCGGGGAGGGCATGTTTTGAACACAAGTCGCGTATCAGAGCAAAGATCTTGATGTCGGTTGTGTCTTGCGTGGTCAACATCAACGACACGAGGACGGTGAGAAGCACCGTCCACTGCTGGCCTTCATTCTGTGAACCCTGGACGCCGAGTCGATCGAGTGCGCTTGAGAAAGTCTTGGCTGGTCTAGGCAAATCAGTGCCGAAGATTGCAAGTATATCGGACAGACTGTGCAAAACGCGAACGGGAAGCTCGGAGTCCGAAGCGCGGAGCTTGGTAATCACGGCTTTGAGCTCTTGCCGCACTAAGTGAATGATCCTAGCCTGGCTATCGCGATAGATCTTCGCGTATCTTTGCTTATTATTTTCAGGCTCCTGCTGCAAGTGCAGTGGAAGGGTGGTGCATCTCTGCTCTAGTGCTTGGTGTAAGAGTACTAGGACTTGCAGCGTAATCCTAGCTCCTGGTCGTGCGACGTCGATAGTACTGATGTCCAACTCGGAAGTTATGATTGTTTGGATGAAGAAGAAATGGACAATATATGGAGGCACACCACGGAAGAAAGGAACGTGGTTATCATAACGGCCGAATGGATGGCCTTTGGCGCGTAGGAAGTGCTGCTCTTTGTTTGGATCTGTGGCTAGGAAATCTTTTGACATGCCAAAAGGCACATTCTCAGCGTTCAGCAAACCTAGCTGCTGTGCATACTGCTGTAGCTGTGGCTGAAGAGCCAGCTTCAAGGCAAACTGCTCGATAGGATTGTCTTGCAGACAAAAACCATACCCTAGAAGCAGCTCGTCGTTCTGCTTCGGCGCGTAGTTGTTGAAGAGCTCCTGACCAGCCTGGAACAACTCGCCCTCGAGACACTTCAGTGCGAACGACTGGTGAGGCTGGAAGTCCCACTCTACCTTCGCGGAGACGGAGTGGTTCAAAATGTCGATGACCGGAAAGAGAATGGGGATCGTTTCACGTTCCGGCAGAATATGTGTCGAAATGAAGGCTCGCGAGGTGAAGATGGTAGCTGCCCACAGCAATGATTTGCTGAGGTTCGTTAGCAGGCTGCACCCGGGTAGCTAACGTACAAGTGTGTTGTCAGCGAGATTTGCACTGTGCAAGTTTAGAGTATTGGCAGCCAAAAGCAATACTACTAGCTGGGTGTCTCGGTTCGATGAACGGAGCTGATGCTCCAATGCACATGCACGCTAGACAAGATATGACGTGCGATGAAAAGCACTCGCTAGAGACTTACAGGTCGATCTCATTAGCAAGAGGCATACCAAGTTCTTTCATGACGGCCAAGGCATTTTCCCATTGGTGTTGCAGCTCAGCTTTTCTCTCCTTGGTTGCAGGAGCTAGGCTAGTACCAGCGAGAAAGGCCACTTCGCTCTCGTCAAACCAGAGAGGTGTAGTCATACTTTCTGGCCCCGGTAAACAGGCAATATACGCATGCCATGGTGACCGATCGCCCTTTGTGCGCTGTTCAATCAACAGCAAATACGTCAGAATGTGATCTGGAATGCTGCCTCGACATTGTTGAAGAGGGCTTTCGACGTACAAGACCTGTTTCTCGTTTGGGTCTAGGTTGAGAGAAGAGAGTGTCAGCTTCAATGGACATGAAGCCACCACAGTGGAGCTCAGTGGTCTTGCAGCGCGCATGTGAAAACCACGCGAGTTGCTGAAGACGATCTGAACGTCTGGACTGAGCTGACCCCCATTTTGTGTGAACCAAGTAACGAGGCTCTCGGCTGACATATGGGAGCCAAAGTCCTGTTCTGGTATTTGGTCCATTAGAATTGCTGATTCTACCTACTTTGGTAATCCGCTGACGACGCGGCCTTGATTGTCGGGCGTACTCTGGCAAAGGATCGAATTTAAATACCTGAGGCAGGCAATGCCTTCCGGATTGGATTTGTACGAGTCTCGGAAGCTCGGTTAGTCTGACTGCGTGACGGTGATGCAATTCAGCTGACCAGAGCTCGGTCTCGGTGAAAAATTGGCGGCGCGGCTTGCGGAGCACTACGGACCCGACGATGGAAGCGAGGGGGCTTGCAGAAAGAAAGATGGTGAAGTGTAGCGGGTCGTGCAGCCTGACGTGCAGCACGACGTGACGAGCCAGTAGAGTGTGCGTAAGCGTTGATTGTTACAGCATGTCCCTGTCACACAGTTGTTGCACCGAGCTCGACAGTATCCAACCCAAGCTTTACAAGCTTCATGTCAGTTGCAAATTGACTCCAACGAGAATGGAGAATGCTTCGACATGAGTTCCCATGTTGATGTCTCTGTGTGGCCTGAGCGAGTGTTGCAGTGGTGCTCGGCGGAGACATGATTAATCGAAGCTCGAGTCGCAATGGCTGCCCAGAGCGTCTTCAGAATGTTCCATGGTTCGCTGTGCCGCCTGATCAACCTCAAGATGATGAGGTATTCGGATCCCTGCGGAAGCATGTCTTGCTGCCCTCACGCAGATGGACAGCAGCGAACCGAAGTGAGACCTTGCCAGTCAGCGGTATACCTGCTGGCTTGGAGCCTATGGCTCCGAGAGTAAGCAAGCCCCCCAGCCTTGTCCGTTTCCGATGGTTCTGGCCCCTTGCCGGATGCGGCTTTGCTGGCGTCTCTGCGCCAACGGGACGGACGACAGCAGACATTGCCGGCGTTGGCGTCGACGATGCGGATAGAAAGGAGAGCCTTGCCCGGCCGATGAACGACCTATCGAGGGGCCCGTCTGGGAGGATTCTGTCTTGATACTATTTCCGCTCTCTGGTAATTTCTTCTGCGCCCGCGTCTTGAGACATCCAGCCGCCCATGCTCCGATTATTGGGAGCGATTGGCTAACGAATTAATTCTCCGCATTTGCACAGGGTCGTCTCCTACTAGCTGTGGCTTGTAAGTCAGCCCCAGTTGTGGTGGTGGTGGTGGAATCACGCTTGGGGGGCACGACTTCCAAACCTCAGGCGCCCCCGTTTTCCTTGTCATTCGATTCTGTGCTGACGGGCATTGCAGCATGTCACGCCTTGGTTGAGCGCTGGACCGATGCTGCTGGACCTGTTGACCGCCGCCGACGCCTCCAAACACGGCCATGAGAACTCACCACCACGTGCAGCCTCGCCCACGAGCGACGGCTGCTTTTTCCAGATGCGACTCTAACTTACCCTCCCCCCCACCCTACTGCCGATTCCCCTGCCACGCCCACGCCTGCCGCCAAGACAGATGCGATCAAGATGCCGCATGACGATGCTACAACCACGGTCGCGTCTTCACGACCGGATTCCTCGGGCAGCGATGCCACCGACGAGAAACCCAAGAAGCGGGCCCCTCGTTCCAAGACATGCTACAACATCGCCCGACCCGTAAACACTCGCTCAAAGCTACACACACGCCCCAAGGTTCTCCTGCAGTTGCATCAAGTCCTCGCTTCACAAAGACCGAAACCAGCCTACGAATTGGTTCCCTTCTCCGTCGTCCCTCAGCGAGCCTCGAGGCGTCTTTCGCGGAGCTTCAACACCAGGGAAAGACTGGGGCCGCATGATCTCCTTGTTGTTCGGGCAGAGGCGTACAACAGTCACGATGACGAGAACAAGTCGCAAGAGGAACCATGGGGCTCGCGCGACGTAATCGGCGTCGTCAGCTCCCGGAAGTGCGACAAGGGCGTTGCCGACATTACTGAGATATGTATGAACGATGGGACGAGTCGCTGGGCTGTCACTGACATGCCCAATGGAGGCTATGAGTTCAAGAGCACCAACGAGCATGGTCTGACGCTGAAGGCGCGTTGGGTGTTGAAACCGGCTCACGCGCGCCGTTCGTTCAGCATGACTGCAAATGCACCGCTTTCGCCATCGCTCCCACAATCTTCCGACGACAGGAAGTTTACCTTCAGCACTCTGAGTGTTAGTTCCAGGCGCCATCCCATCATTGCGACCATGACCCGCAATCGCATCGATGTCATGGACACCTACGCAATGCCATCCTCTGCCTCGCCATCGACGCCCAGCATCACCTCTTACACCCAATCGCCCACCACAGACGTTTCTAGCATCGATGCCAACACCTTCATGGACACGCTGACGGAGAAGTTGCCTACCGAGACCGGTGAGGCGCTCCGACAATTCATACTCGCTTCCGGTGTCTGGGTTGCTTCAAGAGAATTCACGACGGAGACTCCGAACTCGTTTTCGCCTCTGGCCACAGCTCCCTCTGCCACCTTTCGTCCGACGACCAATCGCACATTCTCCACGTCTATCCTGGACTGCCCCCGCTCGGCGTCCCCAGCCTCGACTCTCGATGAAAAGTGCCGCTCGTTCCCTCGAATGTTTGGGTCTAGTTTGGAAAGACTGCCCCGTCGCACGACAAGTTTCACAGATCCTCCTGCTTCGCCGGCATCCACCAAGACGGCAGGAAATTCGTCTCCTTTGGCTGTTGAGAAGACGCGCCCACGACGTGCTAACTCGACTGGTACCGCTCTCCACAGCATGTCGGGCAGCATGAGGAAGCGGTACGGACTTAGATTCGATAATCAGACACTCGTGGAGACTGCAGAAGAACGCCCTATGAAGCGCAGTGTGGAGCTACTCCGCATCAAGGAGCTATCGCTCCCCTCAACTATAGAGCGGCCGTCTGCTGAGTCAACGCGACCACTCCCTTCTGATATCCCATCTCCTATCGTTATTCCCCCGTCGCCCAAATTGCCGACTTCACCCGTGCCGCTACCCGCTTCTTCCCTCTTGTCATCATCAATGCCAGAGACTGAACGTTCACGGAAGACACAGTCCGCGTATGCGCCCATCACCACCACTGGCCTGTGGGATTCTGGGGTTACCGAAGGCCACGGACTCAAGAAGCGCCCCACAAGCATGTTCGTCATGAATGAGAAGAAGCGCAAGCAAGAGCGCTATAAGAGCAAGGAATACAAGACTAAAGCCAGCGAAGAGAGTAATGAAGGTCTTGGTCTGAAGAGGAAAGGCGACTGGTACATGTACAAAATCAAGCTTCGTTTCAGGGACCTTTTTAAGAAAGACAAGACGTAACATAGACGTGCTTCGCATCGATTTTTTTGTTCTTGTTGTTCAGCACTGCGGGCGTGGTATTGCATCGCTTGGCGTTTTGGCTACATTCAGGGCTGGGCCCATTGGGGTCTCCTCCAGTAACCACTCATTTCACCATTTCTTTTATTCTTGTACATACTCTACATTTCCTACAGTAGAGGTTTCTTTTTTCCTACAATTATACCGTCTATACCCATTCCTATTCGCTCCCCCCTGTTTGGGTAGCTCAATGAAAGTTCCATTCTCGCTGTTGAATGAATTGCTCCGCTCGTCAATCTCCGAATCTCCGTGACTGCAAACCCACCGAGTTATATCCCTGCACCTCCACACGCTGACACAGTCATGCCGAGAGCACGATCCCCTTAGAGTTTCTTTTTTTGGGATACTGCAGCAAAGGTTCCGAGACTTCCAGACACCATTACTATTCTCCACTTAACGTCTTCCCTTTTTTTTTCTTCGCCGATGAATTCTATCCGTCGAGTCGTCGGACAAGCTCAGGAACTCGCATGACGGAGACGGGCTCTCGCGGATACCCGTGCAACAGAGCTGGATTCACGAGTGGGGGGGGGGGGTCCAAAATAAACTTATTTATGAGCCTCCCTTGCTGCATGCTTTTTCACAAAAGTTTAAGCTAAGAGCAGGCTTTGACTTTGGCTTTTTGGGTTATGGGTGAGGATACTTTGATAAGCTCCAAGGTTGTGTCAAAAAGGCGACACAAGAACGTGGGTGCAAGGTACAGACTTAGGCCAGATAGCTTATGCTTTACTTCTCATCATTATAAAACTACATGTTTGCTACAGTGCTACGTTTCGAGCTGCTTAACACACAAGTAATAAACTGAAGCATAAGGTGCAATTATCAGAACAAACCATGACTTCACGGCGTAGCTCCGAGAAACATGTCGGAATGTCGGCATGTGCTTTGAAGATTCGCCTTGCGCTCCACCTCCACTATCGGATCGTCGATGACCTCCCACTCGTCATCACCGTCGACCTTTTCCCAGCCCTCTTCGTCAGATTCTAGACTCAGGCCCACAAACTCTCCCTGGTAGTTCTCTTCTTCAGATGTTTTGTGTTTGGAAGCCGCTTGCACAGAGATATGCTTCTCCGTCTCCATCTCAAAGTACGTAAGAGTTGCGCCCGTAGATAGCGGCATCCTTGATCTTTTCCGTAGTTCCTCGATTCCTCCGTTAGTAACTTTGCCGGCCGTTTGCGCAGAAACGGTCTTCGGGACCGGGAGGCTGAGGTGTGTGGGAGCTACATCTTTGGCTGACCGAGTTCCAATGCTCTTCGGAGCGTCCTCGGCCTTTTGAGTAGCAGTATCGCGAGGGTGTAGAACTTGCAGGTTCTTATTTATTTTGACCCTGAATTGCTTGTTTTGGTGCATCTTGAAGAGATCTGAAGAGGTTTGACCCTTTTGCTCCGTGGTCGCAATGAGTTCATCGAGGTCCTTGTTAGAGCAAGCCTGCTGCCGATCTCTGTGCAGACTTTCCATGCGAGCGCTGAGACATGCTGAAACACCTGGATCTTTATCGTAGGGTGGGCACTGGATCGGGGCTCCTTCGTCTGGAGGACGTCGAGGCCCTACCGGAGAATGTGGCTTGGAGGTGGAGTTTGGGTTGAACCAGTGATGGTATCGCTCCCCGGAGGATTCGATCGAGGGGTCCGGTAGTGTCAATTTGTCGCCACAGAGTAGATCTGCTTTTTTACAAGGCAAATCACTCTTGTTGTTTATGACCGCATTCGTCGCTCTCGTGGGATCGGATATATATGCCGATGCTGCGGATTCGTCGACGGATATCGATTGAAGTCGGCTGAGATTACGTCCAGGTGGTAGGTCCCTTCTTGCCGAACTTTTGTTCGTGCGGACAGGCGTATCAACGCCTGCTGATGGAAACCTTTGGTAATAAGAGGTATGTATCTGCTGCGTCTCACAATTGACAGGTACGAGCACATTCGCAGCTGTGTTGGTAGTAGTAGTCGAAGGGACATACGCCCATTGCCACGGCCATGTGAGCTCAGGGGACCTTGCTGGGTCTAATCGAATTTCTGCGGTGGTAGTCATACCCTTAGCGATGTAAAGTTTTGATTGCGCAGGGTGTTCTGGGGCCTTAGGCATCGCTGCCTCTAACTTTTGGTCGGAGGCAGTTGGCCTTGTAATACATGAGTCTGCTTGCGATGATGCTGGAGAAGTTTGCAACATTCCGCGGTGCTCAGGCTCTTCGTGTCGTCCTTTCGGTCGGCATGGATGCATCTCAAATGGATGTCGAGCTGGCGGAGGCTTTGGAGGGCCTAAGCGAGGTACTCTCCGTGTATCTACAATATTACGTTGTTGACGTGCTATAGGTGATGGAAATAGCGGCGAGCCATCAAGGTTGAGTAGACGGTCATAGTATCCAAACTGATCGTTGAAGTCCATCTCGTTTCTGTGATATCGACTGAAGATGTCTTGGGGCTGAGACAATGACGTCTGGCTGATTTAAAGATAAATAGCAAGGACTATCTAAATCGGACTGCAAGTCAGAGTGTCACCGAAGGCTGTGAAGTTAAAATTCAATAAAGAAAGCAAGAGAGGAAGACGCGCTGCAGGGGCAGCAAAAAAATTTCACCCCAGAACACGTTGCAGGCGGCGCACATAAAGAGTCTGATTCAATGTCAGTAATGTGTTAATGCTATCCAAGTAATGTGTGGCTTTTTTTCTTGGTTCAGGGATCAAGCAGCCACTGACAGCCTTCCCATTGCCTGACCATTGGTTCTCTCAGCATCCTATTGGGCCTCACCCACGTACACATTACCTCCATATCTGGAGACTCCAATCGAAGTCCCTCATTACATGTGGAGGCCCGCTGCACGCAGAGATACATGATGCCCTTCTTGTCCGCACTCAAAGCAACAATCACTCTCCAAAGTACACAATCACACTTTCCGCGATAAGATCAGTACGAACTCGAGCGCGAAGACCAAAAGGAGCAAATACCGTGAGGAAGCAATTGAAGTGAAGGTAGCTAATCGATAGGCCGAAGCGAAGAAAGCGACAAAGACAGCCAGGTGGTCAGTGTCCAACGGCTACAGGCGATCGTCTGGCGGGCCTTTGCCGTGTGCTATACTTAGCCACCACAATCGGTCGCAGGATGGACAATTTTTGATGTAATAGTGTGCCTAACAGCGATCAGAAGGAGAGCAACGAGAGAGGAAGAAACTCAATGCAGGTATGATGCAGGTGTCGTCCCAAAAGGGAGAGACTGGTCTTGGCGGCGCTATGGCTAGCGCGATTGAGCGGCCCACTCGATTGTTTGGACTCGTCCCGCGTCACAACATTGAAGGTCCAACACCCCAACGCCCCGGACGCCAATTCCCCCAGGATAGCCCTTTTTGCCTTTGGCGCTGCTACACACGACTGGCATACTTCAAGACGACATGCTTAGCTAACCTGGTCTGCACTTCACCTTCACCCGGAACGCGACTGCTAGCACCGCGACGCGCCTACTACCCACCCTTACCCTACCGCACCCTCACACATTCGACATGGCTGCCCGCAGCAAGGCACCTACAGTTGGGTCCGCTGGATGGATCCTCGACGAGCGCCTCCAGTCGAATACGCTCGTCGCCCAGGAATTGGAGGATTTTGGCTTCTCTGTGCGCAATGAGCTGGAATGGCTCAATGAGCACATGTTCGATATTCTGGCCAGCGACAGACAGTATGTCGCGTCTACCTCGTGCCGACGTGCTCCATACTGATTTTCTGGCAGACACAACCTCGACGTCTTTAAGACACCCGGCAAGTTACGCGGCAAGACGCCTCGTACCGCGCGAAAGAAGGCGATGGATCGGCAGGTAGGAATTTTACGCGTAGCCCTCCGTTCCATACTAACATCGGACAGCCTCTTACCAGCATACAATCTGCAAACGCACATCAACGGACAAGCGCTGCCGAAGAGAGTCTAAGAAACGTCAAGGCTAGATTCCAGATTGCCGAAGACTCGGAGAACACGGTTCGACAGTCGCCCGCCCTCACCCGCACGCCCATCGCTCGACAGCTGTTTGCCAAGCCCGACAGCGCGGGCAAGGAGAATGTCGACAGTAGCTTCCACACGAATGTGTTTGAGAAGCGCCCAGCACAGCCTCTCGCAACAGCGTGGGACCTTATCCAGTCCTCACAAGAGACAGTAATGACTTCAGAAGCCAGCGAAGTCTTCTCACCACCACAGAGCTTCTCTACCCAGCCGACGCAACCCACCCAGTCGTTCCGTCACTCAATACACGAGAAGGAAGAAGACCGCGATACTGGTGATTCTTTCGTTTCAGCAAACGAAGCTTTCGCAAGCAAGAATGTCTCGAGAGAAGCCTCGCGCACAAAGGACGCAGATACAATGGATGTCGACGACGAGTACAAGGCTGGCCATTCGCCATCTGAGGCCGATGGTACCATGATTCACCATGATCTCTCTGATGGAGAGGACCAGGGCATGGAGGATATGGTCGACTTCCCCGAACCACCACGCGTGGTATCCGAGCAGTACAGCATCTCTGCTGAAACCCACGAGGCGCTCGACACGGCGAACAACCGCGTTATGGCTCCCGAGCCTAAGACCATTTCTGCCCCCGACCACTCCACAACACCATTAGGTCCGCCGCCCGCGTCTCCTGAACCCGAGTCCCACAACGATACACTCATACACCATGATGTTGACGATCAGATGGACATTGACGATGACGTACGCTCGCCCTCTGAGAACTCTAGTCCCGTAAAGCCGCTCGTTAGGAAAAGCAGTCTTACTTTCGCCTCTCTCCCCGCGCGCGAGCCGTTGCTCCCAAAGAAGAGCATGGGCAACCGCGTGTCACGCATAAGTCACATTGACCAGAGCAAGGCTCGTAATAGCCATATGGGTAGATTTACAGGAGGCAAGAGCCTGGGAGGTTCACAACTCGCGCATCCTGCAGAAACACAACATGCCGATGATATGGACGTCGATGTGGAACGCCCGGAGCTCCAGCGAGAGGAGTCGGAAACAACGAAGATCCACAACAAAACTTCCACACAGCGTCTATTTGAGCGTATCAATATGCTCAAGCAGCAGAACGAAGCACCGAAACGAACAAGCCAGAATACTCTATCCGCACAGTCGCAGCCTGAGAGTTCTATTACACAAGCAAAGGAAGAAGTCGCACCTGTGCAGACTTCGCAACCATCATACCCGAGTCTCCCAGCACCCGAAGCAGCGCAAGAGGAGGATAACGATGACGACGACGACGATTGGATCTCACCGGTTCGAACAGCAGCAGTCGCACCAAAGGTATCCAGGCCGGCTTATAACAAAAGCCACACTGCTGATGCCCAGCCGTCTCCGGCCAAGCACGTGCCCGCAAAACTCACTTCAGTTTCAAACCCAGATCTCTCAGCAGTTGCTGAATCAACCACGCCGGTTGGCTCTCCGACTAGTAAGAAATACATGGATGGCCCCCTCAGCGCATCCAAGTCTAAATTGTATTCAGCATTCCGCGCGGCGAAAGAGAAGCTCATCGGGTCGAGCGCTACAAGCGCTCAGGTCAAGATGGACGCTCTCAATGAGAGCCCTGCAAGACCCAAGTTACCCTCCTCAGATGCATCAGATGATGTCTCTAGCAGCCCCAAGCGGACAGAGAAACCGGCATCCATCTTTACTCACATGCGTTCGCCCTCCAAGGACTCCATCAAGTCTGGCAAGAGTGCTACGATGCCCAGTAGCCCTCTCAAAGGCGACGGCCGCCGTACTCGCAGCTCCACCGAACGCGAGAAGCAAAAGGAAAAGGAGACGCGAGAGAAGGAGATGAGAGAGACTAAACAGCAGCAACGTGCTGAGGACAGACTCAGGCAGATGCGTGAGAAGGAGCAGAGTAAGGCCGCTGCACAAGCCCAGAAGGCCAGAGCCATGGGAGCGAAGACGCCAACAGCAATGTCGTCTCAGTCAAGCCTGAGACTGCCTACTGCCACGGCTGGAGGTAAGACGCCAGCTCAGACAGTGGCCCAGCCGCCTGTGTCTCGTCCTGGTATTCCTCGATCAAACACTGCATCTTCTAAAGAACAAGACGTCGACTCCGGCGACGAGATGCCACCCCCACCCCCACCAAAGAGCCTTCTGCCTACCACCAAGACCACGAAAGCACCTCTTCGAGAGCCCAGGAAACTTGCCAAGCCAACAAGCAAGGACGCTATCACCAAAGCGAAAGCACCACAGAAGATCATGGTCAACCTCAAGAGCAGCCAGTATGGTCAAGCCCCTCCCCCTGCGGCTCGTCCAGCCCCCTCGTCTAATAAACCTCTCCCTTCGGCTCCTCAGAACTTGAACAAGTCTGTAGGGCCGGCGTCAAAACAGGCTCCAGCTGCGTCATCTCGACCAGCTTCAGCTCTCTCTACCAAGTCTGCGCCCGGGTCTAAGACAGCACAGCCTATTGCTAAGCCCTCTGCACCCCGAGTTGCTAGACCACAACCCCAAGCTGTCGAGAAGCCCAAAGCCTCAGCGTCCCAGCCGCCTCGAGCTGATCTCGGAGCCGCCCGACCCGTATCGCGGATGCAGACAGTTCAAGATGCCAACCGTATCAACATTCCTCCGGTCAATCCTGCTAAGCCTCCTCCTAAGCGGCAGTTCCCTGGAGAGAGCGACGAGACTCTTCACCGTCCTGCTAAACGACCCTCCCAGCAGGCAAAGAACTTGAACCCGACAACCCCAGCCCATGCTCAGTTCGCAAAGGGCAAGATTCCCTTCGCTGAGTCTGCATACCAACCGCAATCTCAAGCCCCACAAATACAATACCCTAACGGAGACGACATCAAGCTCCCCGAGATCATGACCGACTCAGAGGATGAGGACTCTGAGAACGAATTTGAGCAGCCCAGCTGGGTCAACACCCCTAACCTCCGTGAGATGCTCAACAACCAGCAGCTCATGGACCCCGAGCACATCTTTGGGCCCATTGCACCCCTGGAGATGGAAAAGGTCTTCCCCAACAAGGAACGCCATAAGCGCTTCCGCGAGCGCACTAGCAGCGCCTACTGGGCCAACGACGAAGTCACGGCGGAAGAGAAGCGCAAGGAGCGCGAAGCGAGAGAACGTCTTGTACGTGATGGCGGCTGGACATACAACCCCTCGCCGCTTCCCAAACAAACTGGTTCTTCTCGTTAGGACATCACGACGGCTCACTGGGGCGATTACATTATCATTCAAAGCGTGTTAGGCGCAAACTTGTGTATTGTGTAAGTATTTATCAGGCGCATCACGATCGCATGAAGAGCATGAAGGAAGCGTGCTTAGGGTATAGGTTCATTGTTTACAAGGTGTTGTTAGGATAGCGAGCTTCGGCCCCAATGAGTGGCTGGCTATGATAGCTGGCTTTTTTAGTGCTTTTTTTGCCCTGACCTTCTTCGATAATTTTCTGCATAGTTCTAGGAAATGAAGAGACTACTATCACTGTATTGATAATTGAGTAATTTTTATCTATCCGGTGATTAGAATTTTTATTGGAAGTGTGCTGATAGTGTGTAGCACTGGGGGGTATACATAACATCAGTGCATGACTTCAAGAGCACAAAATAAGTTGGCAAAAAGCCATGTAGTCTGTGCAATAAGTGGTTAGGAATCACGTACGATTCAACGAGACTTGTGTTCGTCAAGTCTGGATACAAGTGGCTCGCATACCGGTACTCATCCCGGTCTAGAAGCGCATCTGCCAGTCTGTAGTGCAAGTTCCATCCCAGCGGTTGTCAACGTACTCCTCCCCTCTCATTCCCCCCTCATACGCAGTGCAAGACCTACCTTTCCCCGTGAAGAAATCGCCTTTTTTTTCTCTTTCGCTCACCCCATGATTTGATTTGATTTTGGTCTTTTTACTTACTAGCCAGCCAAAATGCTGTTTGTAAGCGCGCGTACGACCATCTTTGTAGACTTTTTTTTTCCCGCGCTATGGCCGGCCACACAGTCTTTACCGTCGACTGAAAAGTGACAGCGGAAGACAGAGGACAAAGTCGCACGTCCGTCCCCCCTCCCCCCCCCTCCCCCACTTTATCTTGCATAGCTATAGAGTCAGATGTGATGTAACGGCATGGATCCACATTGGAGGTGTGTACCAAACGGTCGGTGCCAATAGAGATGGCGTTATTCAAACGGAGAAAAATAGATACTACCTAGATCGAGAGAAGCGGGGTCATGTCATATCCCCCCACCCAAACGCAGTGCCGACTGGTCGATAGGCTTTCAACACCGTTCCCATGGCACCTAAGTTCGAAAGACAGGGTATCGATAGATGCGTAACAAGGCTTGTTGGTAGCTTCACAGACGGCGTCCGTCGGAGTCTTCGGTACATATCTTGGGTTGTTCGGCTTGGTGCATGGTGGCGGCGGCCACGTTGGAAGGCGGAGAGGCGTGTAGCACACGCTTTCCACGCCGGGGGGGGGGGGGGGGGGGGGGGGGGGGGGGGGGGGGGGGGGGGGTACGTACATGAACCAGAGGACGTAGCTTTGAGCGCATCTTTTGGGCGAGAGTCAATGAATGGTGGAAGCCGCCTAAGAGATGCGGCACCCATCTCCACTACTGTGTGTGTGTGTGACATGATGTGCTGGCTGGTGTCCACAGCCTAATGAACAGTAATGACAAATAAGAGGGTATTGCGAGGGAAACATGTGACGCGCGTCCAGATGTTCAAGATGGATGATGACATGCGGAAGAGTCGCGGAGATGGGAAGTAGAGAAAATGGGTAACGAGAGCCCAAAGAGTGAGGCATGCTTACCCTAATGCGTTCAACCTCTGTAGCCACCCTCTGTCCAACCATGCTCGCGCCAAAAGACTCGTACCGTGGCACCTGTCAGGGCTGTCAGGAACATGTCAAATCTTTGTGTTGTGGCACCTGTCGACATAACTAGCCGCTGTGGTACTTGACTTGATTTGCGCATCTGACCCGAAGCAATCCCCTGGGGTTGTCTATTCGATTGCCAAGAAACGATATATGCAACCTCCCTGCGCTGTTCAACGTCCTTCTGAATGGTTCGGCGATCGTGAATCCAATGGAAGGGTGGCCTCGCTTGATTGCCGACTAGAAACGGTTTGTCGGCTTGTGCGATCCGTATGGATTTCCAGGTCGATGGAGTGACTATTCCTCGGGCACTATGCTAGTTTCCCCATTGCATCCTAGTTCGCCAGGTAATGTAAAGAGTTTATTTGAGATAGCGTGAATGTAGATAGTCAGTGTTATCGATAGCGGATATCCATCTCAACGGTTGCACATCTGCGAGAGAAGCGGGGCTATGTCTTTCTTGTCGCACTGGGATCATTGAATTGAGTTCTATTGAGCCAATACATTGATGCACAGCCAACAAAGCGAGTAGATTGTGTGGTGACCAGCGTAAGGCTTTGCTGCTTTCGTTGAATGTGCACCTGCTGCTCGAGTGTCGTCGTAAGTCGTCCTACAATGTGAGAAGCGCCACAAAGCTTGATTGCATCACCGCAGCTGTCAGTCAGAACCTATTTTGGAGTACAGAGCACTCTCCCTCGACTGTTTTTGTGCCTGACAGCCTTTCACAAGGACGTTGAGTACCCAAAGCTTCGTCACTTGTGACGCTTGCTACCAGTCGTTCCTGAGATGCTAGCCGGACAGGGTGCCTTTTTTTGGACATGATACGAGGGTCATCCCTGCAGACTCCTGATTCCAGTGCGAAGGCACTACCGAGCGCCACCACCAAATTACCTTGTGAAAAGCGCGACAAGAAGGAAACCGAAAGCCTGGTGGTGCAGGAATAGTTTGGTGGGGCAGCGAACTGACTGCATTTGTTGCTTCCGCCTCGTCAGGTTGCGTGAGACACGTCTCAATGCGTCACCCGTCGGGCACGAGGGAAGGGGATTTTGACAACCTGGTTGCACGATTTGCTGTAGCAGAGGAGGCGGAGCAGTATTTAATCCGGATACTTGGGATAGCCTTGAGGCGCGATGAACAGATCTTCTGCGCGTGCTGTGATGTTGTGGCACAATCGTGAATAGAGCTTCGGTTGAAGAAAGAACACCCAGGCAGCTCAGTGCCTCATAACTTTGGCTCAGCGTTGAGCGAGGTACAGGAGCAGACGCCATGCTGCTAGATTGGTGTGCGATAGCGGAGTCCTAACATGGTGCTGCTCATTGTGTAAGGAAAGTCATGTATACACGATTGAATGTAGACACTGAAGATGTATGCGGTGCGTTGGTACATGAGATAACATGCGTTTGATTCTCACTTCGTTGCCGTGCGTTTGCGTTTCTGTCCCTGGTCAAACCCAAAAAACCATTTCTGCCAACTTCTTCATCTAAAAGGTAGCTGTGTTACGACACTACATGTCGTGCTAAATGGCCGTGCAGTTGGATACGCTCCGCTCGCGCCTGTAGTCTTAGGCTTGCCCCATTATTGATATTTGGAATCTTTCTCGTGTCTCTGCTATTTAATCATGCAGTGAACAGCTTAAGACGCCGGATGTAGAACACCTCTGGTCGTTAACTGTGCCAGACCCTGGTCAACTTCAGCAGGCTGGATCCGCTGAAGCCCATGCATACGTGAAGACGAACCGCCAGAGATCTGAAACCTTCTGGCGTTGCTGTCGTACAGCATACGCTCGTGAATATTGGTTTGGCGATGATTTCGCGACTTGCGCCCATGCTTGTGTGTGCCAGGATTAAGGTAATCCTTTTGCCTGGGTCATGTCCAATGAATACAATCGTCGAGTTCAGAGGCCACTCAGTCACAAAGGTGTCTCATTTTGCTTGTTGCAGATGGCAGTCTTGGACTCGGAATTGAGTGCGGACTGAAACAAGTCCTTAGTCATGGCTCTGTATCTGCTGATTTTTCCCCGCTAAGCTCCAGCCTAAGCTCGCAGCACAGCGATTTGATGCTGGCAAATCCAGGATGTTTGAGCCATCTGTCATCCCGCTGTGACGGCTTCCGTGTAACCAGCGGAAGCGGAAAGATTCTGCGCAAGTACACGATGATCGATGGCGGGTGCGCATCTCCTCCCCACTCAGCGCGCTCAACCGTACGTACTACGGAGAGGTACGGTACGACAGTACGACGTAAGTAAGCCGTGCGCAGAAGCTTCTCTGATTATTGCTAACAATACGTCTTATTAACGTAGGTATTGATAAGCAAGGCGTACGGACTAAAGCGACCTTATCGTTTCGTCTGTATGTATTTGGAAAATACTATACCTCCCCGTAGTATGTAAGGTTGAACGCGCCGTCCCCACTTGGGCGCCGTACGAGTGACTCAAAGTTCCAGAATGCAATGAGCCCTAAGACAATCGAAGCTGCGGCTTCGAGCGAGTCCACTGATGACCTCACACGAAGGCGCTCTGCTTTGACCGGAAGGCAGTGTGAGTTGTTCGAATCTCCCACCGCCGGCTGCGCGCAGTGACAGCGGGTCAAGAAGTGAGTATCCAAGCCTCCTCGCATGACAGCACTAATGCGCCAGAAATGAAGAATCAGGGATTCCAGAAGAATCTTGACGGCGCCTTTGATCAAGCAGTGATCACGGGTCGCCACAGCCAAAGCTGCTGCTTGGCTTTTGTTGTCTTTGAGCGGTCTGCACTGAGACATAAACACCGCCTTTCTTCGTGAACCGGCCTACAAACAGTCCAACCGCATGTTTAGGCGAATGTGACAACATGTTTTGTTGATCAGCGTCCAGCGAGGCGCAGGTCAGGTGGAAGTTCACCTTCGAAATCTTCGCTTCGCAGACAAGAGGAGGGGCTTGCATTAGAGCGCGCCATGTCTCACTGCCAGGAGAGTGCTATGCCCGCTGGGGGCAAGTTGTTCAATACGTGATGTTCCAAGGAAAAGTTTGGTTGTGATTGCAGGGACAAAGCGAGCAGGGCCTATGTTGTATATCTCGAGTATCGCCAACGGGAAAAGGGCTGAAAGCACAAATAGACAGTGTATGCCAATTGATCGCTTTAAGGGCATCGCAATTGTGCAGATGTCCGAGACACGTGAGAATCTGGGCCACGTTTGCAATGAGAGGAGAGGGGCCGTGCACCTGTACTCCTATGGGAAGCTGCAGGTAAACATTGCACTGATTCGTTCTTTCATGCCATGTCGACAAGCAGTATGCGGCGGACCTGGTGTTCTGTAAAGGATCGAACACGGCTAATTTGAGTTTGGTGATGCCACTCATGCGTAGTAGGAAAAGTGCGTGCGGTGTTGTGGTGCGATCGTGGAATAGCTTGAGCAGTGGACGCCGCTGATGGGACTAGATCGATACTGTCGCTCCCGTCGAACCGTTTTCCGCTGAAGGGCATGTATAGGTGTCAATCTGGAAAGGGGAATGCCGCATTTTCCACTGATACGAGCAGTGACTGGTGAGTCGCGAACGTGCTGCCAGCTCGCACGTCCCTGGGCTTATTGGAAATGTTTTGGTCGGCATCGACCCATATATCGTTTGAACAAAGGAAATAGGATGTATGTCCTGGTATGGTTGCAGGGTTCTACGCGGGAGAAGTGTTTGACGCCGTACGACGCTATACCCTCGATCCATCCTTCACTACCGCATTGTCCATACCCCAGGACTTGCTTTCGGTAACGGTCGTTTGATCCAATCAGTGGATCCGCCACTGCGTACCCTGACAAGCCATGTAGTGTGCGCTTGGGACCAGCTCACGTCCACTCACACACCGGACGTCGTCTGCAGGGCGCTTGGACAAGCTTTGCCGACGCACTTCGCCAAAGGTGAGCAGCTAGCGGGCCGAAGTGAAGGCATGAGTTGACCCGTTAAAGGGAGCTGTGTACAGCACAAGTACCTTCTCCTACACTTCCGTCCGTCCCTAGTGATCCTAGCCGAAAGCTCCTCCAAAAAGCAAACCTGGACCGAATTTCTACTCTTTGGTAAGGACTGCATCCTATCCTGGTAGACAGCACTTATGCGATTGTATCCCCTTGACATCTGCTGACTTGGTGTATCAAAGTGACTAGTCAACTTGCGCTGTTGCGATAGCCGAGCGAAGGTAGTCGTTGACACCACACAAGACCCGTCTATTCGCCACGGGACCCCACCGTTTGTTGGACGGAGCCACTGTAGTATTGGGTGACTACCAACGTGTAGAGCACGACTCTTCGCCGTCCACTTCATCGACTGTGCTGTCGACCAAATCCTCGCCTCAGCACGATACGTAGGTTGCGAAGGCTACCAGTTCCATCTGGTGCAGGATGCTAATCGTGTGAAAGATCGGCTGCCAGAGCTTCGTGGTCTCCGGTCCACGTCCTCACTGGCCAGAGGTATAAGGTGATCATTTCGTCCTCGTGAGCGTTTCGCAAACGAACTGGGCGTCAGCCTCTTCTTCCTGTCACTGTCACCAAACACCTTTCCACTCCAGAACTTTCTTCCGTTCCACAACAGCTTAGTCTTGCTTTCCAGACTGGTCTCTGCATCTTCAAGTCCACCGTTCCTGCCAAGTACTGGTCCATTACGACAAGTACCTGCACCAATAGTCTTCGCCCCCAGCAAATAGAAGGTTCTCATACTACCCAAACCATGAAGATATCGCATTTGCTGAACCCATTCTGCGGTGACTCGGACGATTATCGCAGTTCAAAATCGCCAACGCCAGCTTCTTATCCGGTAACTGCGGTTCCAGGACATAGACGACACAAGGTTCCGAAAGACGCTCCGATCTTTTCAGAAGGCAACAGAACCGTCGGCAACGTCAACTTCCCTCCTCACGAGGCTGGGGACAACCAGGAACTCTTGCATCAGCATCGCCTGTTTCAGATCTACCCTCTAGGAGAGATCTCCAGAAAGGGTGTGAGACACATTCCGTACAATAGCGACAAGAAGGCTTTCCATGAAAAGACCGGGCGCGAAGCGTTTGAAAGTGGGATTACCCACCATCATTAAAAGCGCATTGCTGACTTGCGAATAGTGTTCCAGTACACGTTCAAGAGACCCGAGGATGACAAGGAATACGTCGTAGTCTGGGACTACAATGTCGGCCTCGTTCGCATGACGCCCTTCTTCAAGTCGTTGAAGTACTCAAAGGTAGGTCACTGACCCTCTATATCGATCAGTAGAAGACTGACTTTTGCAGACAATACCCGCCAAGGCGTTGAGAGAGAACCCCGGACTGAAGGACATCAGCTACAGTATCACCGGTGGTGCTCTGGTGTGTCAAGGTGAGTCACAATAGCTGGAGCCATGTACGGAGGCGTACTGACCCACTATAGGCTACTGGATGCCTTACCATGCCGCCCGAGCGATAGCCGCGACGTTCTGCTACGATATTCGATGGGCGCTCACCCCTGTATTCGGAAACGAGTTTCCCTCCACATGTCTTCACCCAGAGGACCCATGCTTTGCGAAGTTCCTCATCGACCCAGCCATTGTGCGGTTCTGCGCCCAGGAGACGATTCGTTTCAAAAAGCTTGGTCCGGCATTTACGGTCTTCGGATCAGACGCATCGTCGCCGGTCGAGGCACCCAAGATGCACTACGAGCCGTTCTCACTGAACGAGAAACTCGCAAGACAACGACGTGTGCGACCGGCCGACATCAAGAGCGGATACGGGACGGACACCGATCGCAATGGCACGTATCTGTGTTCGCCTGAAGTGTCTCCTCGTACTCAGTTCACGCCAATAAATCGGTCGCATTCCCCATACTCGCCACGCACCGCCGGCTCTTCGCTCATGGGCTCCCCCATCAGCCTTCATGCGCCTCAGGGTCTGCTCACACCAACGTCGGCTCCGTACGAACACCAGAGCGAAGGATTTCGGACGAAGCGGACGCACTCGAAAGTCGCCTCTTACAACCACTGCGGCGACGAAGCCCTCACTCGCCCTGAAACAGCCGCCACTGTCGACAGCGCGCACGGTTCCGAGATGTCGGGTAGCGATGAAAAACATACACACGATGATGTTGATGTAGCGAAGATGCTGCTGTCGCTTAGTGCAGTGGAGATGATGCCACCGACGAAGCGAACGCGCCGTGGTTCGAGGTTCTAGCGGTGCTCTGCATTTTTCTCTCGCGATATTGATGACCAAGGTACCTCCAATGGCGCTTCCCTTTCCCATTAGCGCATGACGTCTCGTAGCTTTTTCTAGCGCTCATTGTCGGCACATTCGTTAAGCAACATGCATTTTGCCTGGCTTGTTGGTTTTACTTTTACAAAGGCGCGCAGTTTGGCGCCTCGGTGTCGCTACTTGGCAATGCTTCATGAAAGCAAATGCATAGCATAAGGCTGGCATCTCTGCGCACGCAGGGCTAAGCGGTCTGGCACATATTGTACTCAAAAGTGTAGATAGATAGAAAGATAGATAGATGGATGTACCCTGGTGAGCGAATCATAACCTTGTCATGGTCATTGCATGCCGTGTCGTAGTGGTACAATGAGAGCTCACTTTGAAGCTGCCTGCTGCGCCCTTTGGCTCTCAATCCTCTTCCTCGTGCCTTCGACGACTACCTCTTCGTCCCAAACGTACGTCACGCTATCCTGCTTGATGACCTCAGCAGCCCATTTCGAGAAGTTGGGCAGCGCGTCAAAGCCGGAGGCGACAGATTTTGGGAGCATGTCATGTTTGGCCATGGCATAGATCCGGATGATGAATGGCGCCGTTAGAGCCTGTAGTATGTTAGCGTTGCTCATAGTTCCTTGATGGCGACCCTACCTCAGCCAACGTAACCTTCTGGCTGCCACCAAAGAATGGCTTTGCATCCTTTAGGAGCGGCTCAATCTCCTTGGCTACGATATCCACGAACTCCTGGCTCAGCTTCGCTTTCTCGTTTTCAGAACCTGACATCAAAATCTTGTAGAAATAGCTTCCTGCCTTGCTGAACCAGGTATCGACGAAGAAGTTGATTCTCGCCCGGGTTAGGGCAGCTTCTGGGGATCCGGATGCAGGGAGAACGTGAGAAGGGTATGCATCGGCCAGGAACGTTGCAACGATGCCGGACTCTGTGATGATTTCGCCATTGAAGTCAATCGCAGGAAGGAGGCCGCGCTTTCAAAGTGTTAGTGATGCTTCAATAGATGAAAGCAAAGCTGAACGTACTGGGTTGATCTCAAGATACCATGGCTCTCTCGGCTTGTCCAAGTCAATGATGACTTCCTCATATGGAAGACCCAGCTCCTTTAGCACAATGTGAGCGCGATGCGCCCAAGGGCAGCGATGGCTAGTGTATAGGGTGATTTTGGGCGCGTTTCCATTGACTTGAGCCATGATGGGCGATGTAGATTATCGAAGATGATGTCAGCGCTAGGTGATGCGCCTGAGAATGTGGGGGAAGACGACTAGACAGAGACAGATGCTGGGAAGTCGCTCTGAGACGAATTGAGGTTATTTATGAAGGAGGACGCAGGTCATCCGACCATGGGATTAGCCGAGGTAGACTATTGCTAAGGTACTAAGAAGTTACTAAGCTAAACTGTATTAGTGCGCTTATATAGATAGCTTTTAAATTGTAATCTAAAAGTAATTACAACTACTAACACTTTTTCTTTTTTAACTACTACTATGCTTTGCGCTTTTGTCACGGATGGTTGCGTGTTAACTGGGTCCGCCAAACTTGCTTATCGTTAGCTTGCCTACTAAAATATACACACGTTATTATTCTAGAGCTATCTCTTACTATCTTCTGTGGTGTGAAGCAAGTACTATTGCCTAAAGCCACCTCTTATAGAATAATACCTCTTCCTACAGGCTAATAGTCTAGAGATAGCTTCCTTAACGCAATCTAACACTTAAGGTAATTAGGGAAGTTAGAGCCCTGCTGCATCTAAACTCTCTAATCCCCCTTAAACCTTATTAAGGCCCGCTACACCTAAGGAGCCTAGAGAGCGTACTTAAAGCGCACCTGCAACGCTTAAGGAGCGTATTAATGCTGTAGAGAAGTAACGCAATAAACTTTAATCCTTGCAACAATTACAGAAGTTAGAAGAAGAAGTAGTACAACTAGAAGAGGTTAAATAAAAAGGAATTTTAAATATATTAACACTACTAACTATATTATCCTACGCGCGGAACGCACTTAAAGTAATACCTACTATACATGCGCGACGCGTGTTAAAACCTAAAGACCTAGCTAAATACTAAGGCAAAACCTTTAAAGAACATTATAAATTTACTTATTCTTACAAAGTAGCGTTTTAGCTACTACTACAAAAATTTAAAAGAGATAATAATAAAGTAATTTAAGTAATGTAGTATCTTAAAGCAAATTCTTAAGAGCTTTAGTATATTTACTATAAGCGTTTTTTTAAAGCAAAGGAAGAAGTGCTAACTTAAAACTACTTTAAGTAATACATGCTTAACTTGCTTTTAGACTTTATTAACTATAGCCTTAAAGCAGCAACTACATATACGCACGCTATATAGTAAAAAAACTAGACTGTCTAATTATTTACAACTTATTTTAATATTCTTAAAAATTAACTCTTAATATATACTAAGGCACAAAAAGTCTAGCACCTTTTTGCAAAACTAAAGCCTAAATTATAGCGCATAATTACTAACTACTATTAGATCTTTACAACTAGAAAAGACCTTATTACGCTTAGATCTATACTTAAGCAAAATTTGCGTAAAGCACTTATTACGTATAATCTGCCCTACTAGAGCACTTTTACAAAGAAAAGAAAAAAATACTTTTCTATAGCTACTATACTAGACGCACCTAAGAAGCGTAAGAATAGTAACAAGGTTATATATTTTAAGTGCTAGAAAAAAAAATACTACGCTAACAAGTGCTAAAGCAACAACCTTAACAAGGTCCTAGTTAATATAAACTAAATAAAAAAAAGTTAAGCCTTACTGCAAACCTAAAGTTAGTAAAGTACGTGCTAATAAATATTTTACTAAGGATACAGCGCATATATTACGCACATTTAGTAACTAAAGTAGAAAAAAAACTCTAGGTTATCTTAAATTTATAAGCAGATATTAGCCTTATTAGTTAAAAAACAGCTATAGAGATAGATCTAAAACTTATTTAAAATGTAGAACTTCCCCGCCTAAGTTAAATTAGACCTTAAAGGTAAAATATATACGCAGTATATAAGCTCTAGCTACGCTTAATAAATAATAATAGCGTAAAGCGCATTACAGAAGTTACTATATATAAAGTAGACAAAAAAAGAGCACTACTACTACTTAGCAACTTCTTCTTAAGCTAGGAAGGCATTTATAATAACTATAAAAGGCAGATGTAGCGTTAGAGATATATAAAAGTAAATATTAACTTAGTAGCTACTAAAGTATTTTTAAAAGACGCAAGACTTATAAATTTAAAAGCTTACCTTCTAAAAGTACTTTAAAGTAATAGCGCATGTATTAAGCCTAAAGTATATATACTAAATGTATCTGCAGCGCAAGTGCAGCGTATACTTAATATATTATAAGATTATGCTAATATCTTTAATAATAAAGCTACTAAAACTCCCTTATAGCTAAAAAGCTTAGATTACGCAATTTCTATTTAACAAAAAAAAGAACCTTTTTATAAGCTTTTTTATACTCTTTCTTCTTGTAAGCTTTAAGTGCTCTATAAATATATTAAAAAAGCACTACGTAAGAAATAAATTTGCTACAGCACTAGCCCTGTAGGCGTACTAATACTATTTGTACTAAAGAAAGATAGAACCCTTCGCCTTTATATAAATTATTAAGGCCTTAACGCTATTATAATAAAAGATTATTGCCTGCTTCTCTTAATTAGAGAGACACTAGACCGCCTGTTAGGCGTACGCTACTATACAACATTAGATCTTAAAGACGCCTACTATTGTCTAAGAATTAAGGCAGAAAATGCCCTAGCAAGTTTTTAAGCCTACATTAATAAAGCTTTAAAAGGGTACTTAGATTATATCTACATAGTTTATCTAGATAATATTCTTATCTACACCTACAACAACAATATTGCGCTACACTAGCGTGCTATACGCGCTGTACTTAACTTTTTATAAAAAGTAGAGTTATACGTAAATCTTAAGAAGTGCATATTTACTTTAAATAAAGTTTATTTCCTAAAATTTATTATTACAAAAAGCAGCATTTGCGTAGATTTAGCGCGCGTTGCTACTATTAAGTAATAGCCTACACCTACTAGTATTAAGAAGCTGTAGTTTTTTCTAAAATTTGCAAATTTTTATTAGTGTTTTATTAAAAACTATGCTGCAGAAACAGCACCTCTTACAGATATTTTAAAAAGGAAATATGTTATAGATAGTTGCGTGTTAACTAGGTCTGCTAAACTTGCTTATTGTTAGCTTGCCTACTAGCAATTATGCTTATAAGGGGCTCCTCACCTGTAAGGATACCTACAGGTATTATTGCTTAAAATTTACACACGTTATTATTCTAGAGCTATCTTTTACTATTTTCTGTAGTATAAAGCAAGTACTATTGCCTAAAGCTACCTTTTACAGAATAATACCTCTTCCTATAGGCCAATAGTCTAGAGATAGCTCTCTTAACGCGATCTAATACTTAAGGTAATTAGAGAAGTTAGAGCCTTGCTGCATCTAAACTCTCTAATCCCCCTTAAACCTTATTAAGGCCCGCTATACCTAAAGAGCTTAGAGAGCGCACCTAAGGCGCACCTACAACGCTTAAGGAGCGCATTAATACTGTAAAGAAGTAACGCAATAAACTTTAATTTTTGCAATAATTATAGAAGTTAGAAGAAAAAGTAGTACAACTAGAAGGAGTTAAATAGGAAGGAATTCTAAATATACTAACACTACTAACTACATTATCCTGCGCGCGGAACGTTAAAGCAACACTTACTACGCATGCGCGACGCGCGTTAAAACCTAAAGACCTAGCTAAATACTAAGGCAAAACCCTTAAGGAACATCGCGAGTTTACCTATTTCTATAAAGTAGTGTTTTAGCTACTACTACAAAAATTTAAAAGAAATAATAATAAAGTAATTTAGGTAATGCAGTATCTTAGAGCAGATCTTTAAAAGCTTTAGTATGCTTACTATAAGCATTCTTTTAAAGTAAAAAAAAAAGTGCTAACTTAAAACTACTTTAAGTAATATATACTTAACTTACTTTTAGACTTTATTAACTACAGCCTTAAAGTAGCAACTACGCATGCGCACGCTATATAGCAGAAGAACTAGACTATCTAATTATTTGCAACTTATTTTAATGTTCTTAAAAATTAACTCTTAATATATACTAAGGCATAAAAGGTCTAGTACCTTTTTGCAAAACTAAGGCCTAAACTACAGTACACAATTACTAACTACTATTAGATTTTTACAACTAGAGAAGACCTTATTACGCTTAGATTTATACTTAAGCAGAATTTACGCAGAGCACCTATTATATATAATCCGCCTTACTAAAGTACTTTTACAAAGAAAAAAAAGAAACACTTCTCTATAGCTACTATACTAGACGCACTTAAGAAGCGTAAGAATAGTAATAAAGTTATATGTTTTAAGTGCTAAAAGAAAAAACACTATGCTAATAAGTGCTAAAGCAACAACTCTAACAAAGTCTTAGTTAATATAAACTAGATAAGAAAAAGTTAAGCCTTGCTGTAAACTTAGAGTTAGTAAAGCGCGTGCTAATAGATATTTTACTAGAAATATAGCGCATGTGTTACGCACGTTTAGCAACTAAAGTAAAAAAGAAACTTTAAGTTATCTTAAATTTACAAGTAGATGTTAGCTTTATTAGTTAAAAAACAGCTGTAAAGATAAATCTAAAACCTATTTAAAATGTAGAACTTCTCTGCCTAAGTTAGATTAGACTTTAAAGGTAAAACATATACGCAGCATATAAGCTCTAGCTACGCTTAATAAATAATAATAGCGTAGAGCGCATTATAGAAGTTACTGCGTATAGAGTAGATAAAGAGGGAGCACTACTACTACTTAGTAACCCCTTTTTAAGCTAGGAAGGTATCTATATTAACTACAGAAGGCAGATGTAGCGTTAGAAATATATAAAGGCAAATATTAACTTAGTAGCTACTAAAGCATTTCTAAAGAATGCAAGACTTACAGATTTAAGAGCTTACTTCTTAGAAGTACTTTAAAGTAATAGCGTATACATTAAGCCTAAGGTATATGTACTAAACGTATCTATAGCGCAAGTGCAGCGTATACCTAATGTATTATAAGATTATGTTAATATCTTTAATAATAAAGCTGCTAAAACCCTCTTATAGCTAAAAAGCTTAGATTACGCAATTCCTATTTAACAAGGAAAAGAACCTTTTTATAGGCCTCTCTATACTCTCTTTTCTTGTAAGCTTTAAGTACTCTGCGAATATATTAAAGAAGCACTGCGTAAAGGATAGATTTGCTATAGCACTAGCCTTGTAGGCGTACTAATACTATTTATACTAAAGAAAAATAGAACCTTTTGCCTTTGCATAGATTATTAAGGCCTTAACGCTGTTATAATAAAAGATTGTTACCTGCTTCCTCTAATTAGAGAGACACTAGACTGCCTGTTAGGCGCACGCTACTATATAACATTAGATTTTAAAAACGCCTACTATTGTCTAAGAATTAAGGCAGGAAATGCCCTAGCAAGTTTTTAAGCCTACATTAATAAAGCTTTAAAAGGGTACTTAGATTATATCTACATAGTTTATCTAGATAATATCCTTATTTACACCTACAATAACAACATTGCGCTATACTAGCGTGCTGTACGCGCTGTACTTAACTTTTTACAAAAAGCAGAGTTATACGTAAATTTTAAGAAGTGCACATTTGCTTTAAACAAAGTTTATTTTCTAAGATTTATTATTATAAAAAGTAGCATTTGTAATAGCCTACACCTACTAGTATTAAGGAGCTGCAGTCCTTTCTAGGATTTGCAAATTTTTATTAGCGTTTTATTAAGAACTATGCTATAGAAATAGTACCTCTTACAGATATCTTAAAAGGGAAACAGGTGTTCTACTAGAATAAGAATATACATGCTGCCTTTATAAGGCTAAAGCAATACTTTATATATGTACTTATCCTGTGTTACTTTAAAGATACACGTATAATTTGTATTAAGATAAATGCTTTAACTTTTACTATATTAGGCATATTGTCTTAATTATTTAAGGACAAAAAGTAGTATCTTATTACGTTTTACTTATAAAAACTGCAAAACGCTAAGCTAAACTATAAAGTGTATAACCTTAAACTTTTAGCTATTGTATAGAGCTTTAAGAAATAGCGGCACTACCTAGAAGGCGCTTAATACACTATTTAGGTGTTAACTAATTATAACAACCTGCGCTTTTTACGCGCTGTATAGAAGCTAAACTAGCATTAAGCACGCTAGGCTCTGTATTTAGAGGCTTTTAATTTTAAAGTTAAATACTGCCTAAGGCGTACAAACTCTACAGACAGACTATTAAAAAGAGTAGATTATAAATAGAAGAACCTGTTGTTAACTTAATTGTTGCCTACACTGTAGAACAAACTTCTAGCAAGAGTAGAGTATAGTAAAATAAAAAGTTCTACAACTTAGCACAGCTAGGAAGGCGCATATAAAACGCATGTAGCTAATATTTGTAGAATAAAGAGTATCCAAACTGCTAGTGCTATAAGGTGCACACTATACGTACCACGCTCTCTAGCTAGAGTATTAGTTAGTAGCAAACCTGCAACAGTAAAGTTAGAAGCTTTAATAAATAAACTACGCTAGTTATAATAAAGGAACGCTTTTACTCTATAGCGGGTTGCAAACTCTATGTAAGTAATACGCACTTAAAATAGTAACAGCGCGCAAGTGTAGCGCGTTAACAATAAAAAAGTTCTAAGATATAAAGGTAGAATTTATATTCTACTAGAATAAGCTATTAGGCAAAAGATTTTATTATAACACGCGCATAGCAGGTTATTTTAGCACACGTAGGACTTATAAGCTTATTAGCAGGCTATATTACTAGCTAGAGCTAGGCTATAATATTTAGGATTACGTAAAGACCTGTGTAGTATACTAAAAAAGCAAGGCTCTAAGACACAGCAAATATAGTTAGTTATTACTATTACTAGTTCTTAATAAAATATTTAAGGAAGTAAGCCTTAATTTTGTAATAGAGCTGCTACTAGCAAAAAAC